>PVIJ01002454.1:0-93225 GCA_004024925.1 Scalopus aquaticus | reverse complement strand
ATCACCCCCGAAAAATTACAGTATCTTTTTTTTAAAGATTTATTTATTTATACATACAAGCTGGGGTACAGACCAGAGGTGTGGGGCGGCGAAAGGGTTCACCAGAAACAAAGTGGGGAGCAGAACAGGCAGATCAGAAATACACTGCTGAGGGGAGCAGCGGGCAAGGCAGGAGAGGTCTGCCGCGCCATGTGGGATCCTCCCCAGCTGGGCGTCGAACTCGCATCGCGTGCTGCCGACTGCTCCACAGCTCAGTACTCAACTGCTGCACCACCGGGGAGGTCCTCACCCCCGAAAAATTGAATACACATTTTTCTCAAGTGCGCACAGAACATACTCCAGGATCGATCACATATTAGGCCACAAAACAAACCTCAACAGATACACTAAGATCAAAATCGTACCAGCCTTCTTCTCTGAACATAAAGGAGTCAAACTGGAAATAAATCATAAAAAGGAAAAAAGAAACCTCCTTACCTCATGGAGACTGAAACCCACATTACTGGAAAACCAATGGATCAATGAAGAGATCAAAGAAGAAATTAAAAAATACCTAGAACTGAATGACAACGAGGACACAACTTTCCAGAACGTCTGGGACACAGCAAAAGCAGTAATAAGAGGAAAATATATAGCATTACAAGCTCACATCAAGAAACAAGAAACAAGCCAAAGAAACAATTTAATCTCACATCTCAAAGAACTAGAAAATGAACAATAAAAAACCCCAAAAGACAGTTTAAGAAAGGAAGTAATGAAAATCAAAGCAGAACTAAATGAAATGGAAATTAAAAAAAAATCCAGAAGATTACCGAAACCAAAAGCTGGTTCTTTGAAAAAATAAACAAAACAGACAAACCACTAGCCAGGCTTACAAAGAAAAAACGAGAGAAAACACAAATAAATAGGATCATAAATGAAAAAGGAGAAATCACAATGGACACAGCAAAAATAAAAAAATAATCAGAGATTACTATAAACAGCTATACAGAAACAAGTATAACAACCTAGAGGATATGGACAAATTCCTAAAACTATACAATAACCCAAAACTAGACAAAGAAGATACAGAACACCTAAACAGACCAATCACAGTAGTGAAATTGAAACAGTAATTAAAAACCTCCCCAAAAACAAAAGCCCAGGACCAGATGGTTTCACAAATGAATTCTACCAAACATTCAAGAACGAAATAGTCCCTATATTACACAAACTCTTTCAAAAAATCGAGAAGGAAGGCGTACTACCAAACACATTCTATGAAGCAAATATTACTAATACACCGCAACCAAGTGGGATTTATTCCAGGGACACAAGGATGGTTCAACATCCGAAAATCAATCAATGTAATCCAACACATCAACAAAAAGAAAAAGACCATATGATTATATCAATAGATGCTGGGAAAGCATCTGACAAAGTACAACACCCATTTATGATAAAAGCCCTTGAAATCCTTGGGATAGAAGGAACATACCTCAACATAATAAAAGCCATATACAACAAACCCACGGCCAACATTATCCTCAACGGTGAGAAGCTGAAGGCCTTTCCCCTAAGATAGGGAACAAGGCAAGGATGTCCACTCTCACCATTGCTTTTCAATATAATACTGGAAGTCCTAGCCAGAGCAATTAGACAAGAGAAAGACATTCAAGGGATACAAACAGGAAAAGAAGAAATTAAACTCTCTCTATTTGCAGATGATATGATAATATATATACAAAACCCTAAAAACTCCATAGGAAAACTACTCAAAATAATAGACCAGTTCAGTACAGTAGCAGGATACAAAACCAACGCACAAAAGTCAGTAGCATTCCTCTATGCAAACACCCAATCTGAAGAAGAAGAAATTAAGAAATCCATCCCCTTCAAAATCGAAACCAAAAAATTCAAATATCTGGGAATAAATCTAACAAAAGACATAAAGGACTTATACAAAGAAAACTCCAAAACTCTGTTGAAAGAAATAGAAGAAGACCCAAGAAGATGGAAAGGCATCCCCTGCTCATGGATTGGAAGGATTAACATTATCAAAATGGCAATCCTACCAAAAGCAATTTACAGATTCAATGCTATTCCAATAAAAATCTCAATGACATTCTTCAAAGAAATAGATAGACTACTGATGAAATTCATATGGAACCACAAAAAACCTCACAAAGCTAAAGCCCTACTAACTAAAAAGAAAGAAAATGTAGGAATTTCAAGCCCTGATTTCAAACTATATTACAAAGCCATAATAATTAAAACAGCATGGTACTGGAACAAAAACAGACACAAAGACCAATGGAACCGAATAGAATACCCAGAATTAAAGCCACATATCTATGAACAACTAATCTTTGACAAAGGAGCAAACAAAATGCAGTAGAACAAGGACAGTCTATTCAATAAATGGTGCTGGGAAAACTGGACAGCCACATGCAAAAAAATGAAGCTAGACTACTACCTCACAGCCTGCACAAAAGTCAACTCAAAATGGATAAAAGACCTGGATGTAAGACCTGAAACCATAAAATGTATAGAAGAAAATACAGGCAAAACTCTACATGACATAAATCTCAGCAAAATCTTGAAAGACACATCCCTCAAAGCGAAGGAAGTGAAAGACAAGATAAACAGATGGGATTACATCAAAATAAAAAGCTTCTGTACAGCAAAAGAGACATTAACCAAAACTAACAGGCACCCTACCAACTGGGAAAAGATCTTTGCACACAATACATCCGATAAAGGACTGATATCAAAAATTTACAAGAAACTCACACAACTCAACAAAAACAAAGCCAATAACCCAATCAAAAAATGGGTTCAAAAGGATACATGCACCCGTATGTTCATTGTGGCACTGTTCACAATAGCAAAGGTATGGAAGCAACCCAGATGTCCAAAAATAGATGATAGGATCAAGAAGATGTGGTACACATACACAATGGAATACTACTCAGCATTCAAAGAAGATAAACACATGCAATTTGCAGCGACTGGATGGAATTAGAGGGGATTATACTCAGTGAAATAAGCCAGAAAGAAAGAAAAAAATATCGAATGGTTTCACTTATAACAGGACTATAAGGAAACCAAATAGGAGAGAGACAATCAGCGGGGGGTGGGGGGGGAGGGAAGGGGGGAAGAGCACAAAATGGAATAGAAAAGAACACAAGGGACCATGGAGATGAGATGGATCACGGGTGAATTGGTGGTGGGCTACCCAAGGGGAATACAAAATGTAAAAGACATAAATAACAATAAAAATATATATTAAAATAAATAAATAAAGCGAAAAGAAAAAAGTTTTAAAAAAATCAAAGAATGAAGCTCTTTACAACTTGTCTTCATCTTGTCAAAATATGCCAACCTTCTGTAAGCCAAAAAAATATTTCAGTGTGCACTATCAAGAGCATGAATAAAATATCTATTAAAATGAAAAAAAAGCATGAATAAAATAAGCAGTTGAACAAACACAGAAATGAAATTCATATTTGGTGTATACCATATCTGAACTAAATTTTAATCTATTAAGTTTTCAATATACCCACATAATTACTATACATTATACTTTGGGAGGGAAAAAATTCTCAATACCTTCTTTGCTTCATAAAAATTCTCAATACCTTCTTTGCTTCAATAACCCAAACTCCAGGCAACAAAGACATGTATTTATAATGATGTAGGAAGTTTTTATGTGCCCTAGCAATAGGAAAAGGAGTGGCGAGAAAGTACAGTTATCCGAGCAGTGAGGATGTTGCAAGGCACCCCAATGGACTAAGACTGGGTTCTGTAAAAATATCTTTATTTAACTTCAGTTAAAGGGTTTGCCAACAGACTAATACTAACTTCTGGGTATATCAATCTCTTCACATCCTGGTTTCCAATCTGTAATAGATAGAAACTCCCTGCAGGAACTGTTCAGTTCCACTATGAGATATTTTCTACCTTGCAAATGCCAATTTTTTCTATTAGCATATTAGATAACGCAGAGTAACTGCAAAAAAAAAAAATCAAACGTCTTAACTAGTGAAAGGAAGAAAGAAAGAGGGAGAGAGAGAGAGGGAAGTCTCAATGCAAACAACTTAGGAAACACTCAAAAGTAACAAGTGTTCATTAATGTACAGCTGACCCATATGTTCTCTTCCCATTAAAGTCATGTTTTCAATGGCTTTCTTCATGTATTTTTTTTCTGTAACTTTTTTTATTGATGTTAACACTGGTTTATAACTGTGTATGATTTAGGGAGACAGGTTCACACCTATTCATATGTAGTAACTAATTCAAGAAGAGTTTTAGAATTCTTTCCTCCCCAAAGCGAAATAATTTAGTACCAGGATCCTCGTCCTTGTCACAATCTCTAGAATTGAACAGGCTGTATACAACTAAACCCATGTTTCAACCTTACTTCTTGTACACAAAGTCCACAGTCCATAGACAAAGGGACTATTAATCCTGTTTGTTACCAATATTCAAATTTTAAAGAAACAACTTAGGCACTCCCTCAGTGTATCCGAATAAATGAATGTACAGCAAAAGGTCAGTCAACAACAAAATAATAATAATCATGACCAAGGCATCTATATATATATAAATTTTAAGACAGGTCAGTACTTTTTGCCTGTTTTGCTACTCATTGATACAAAAAAACACCTCTTTTCAAAATATCAATATGTTGGTTCAAATAAAGTGAAGGTCCTATTTCAAATGACACTTAAAACACTTAAAAGTAACAAAAGTTCACTAATAACATTTGACCCATATGTTCCCTTCCCTAAAAATATGGAGAATATTATTGAGATGTCATTCCAACAAGAAAAAGAAAACCTCTACCCTGTGGTCTATGTAGTAGTCACATGGACAAGTCTACAATATAAAGATACATCAGCATAAGAAGCAATTTAATTTGAAGAGATACGTGTTTTCTATTAACAGTAAAATCTAGGAATGTAAGAACTATCACATACTATATACTCAATGGGGTAGTTTTAATTTTTTTAAAGACAAATAATCAAGGTCTAATTTGTCAAAAATAAATAACCATTTGATTACTATTATTTATTAAACACTATGAACCCAACAGTTTTGGGTATTTTGTTACCTTGTGTTTATGTTCACAAAAGTCACTGAACTAATCATATTCCCATCTTACAAATAAAGGAATACCTGAAAAATATTTAATAACTGTTCTGTTAAACTAGCTAATTAAATAGAGAGTCCAGAGAGTCCGAAGTAACCAAATCAATCTCACTCTGCACGGCTGGTCCCTTACAACAATGAGTATTGGTCAGGTGCCCATCACAAGCCCAGGAGTAACGGGGAAGGACCAGTTTAAATGATTTAAAACATGCCTAGTTAGTTCCTTGCCCAAAGTTTCCATGTGAAGGGACTGTGGCTGTGGCAGGTGTCATGACTCACTGCACTGAAAAGAAAACCCTATTCTTCAGTTCTTTTACTTCTGTGTGTGGGGGTTTCACTTCTTGCTGGGAAGAGCGCAACGGTGGAATCCTCACCAAATTTTCCAAACCACCTTTAATAGTAATACAGTTCAATACTTAATTTTGCCCCACATTTGGCCTCTTGTTTCTGTTCTCAATTAGTTAAGAATCTGAAAAAGTATATAGGTGAGTCAAACTCTCTTGAACCTCAATTGACATGTACATGTATACTACAGTTAGAAAAATAGACAAGGTCTGAGGTCAAGCAACTTTTCATTTCATTATGATTAAATGAAAAGCACTAACAACAACAAGAGAACCACAGAGATGGGTATTATCATTTTCAAATTAAGTCAGTAACAACTTTTTTATATTTAACTATGAGATTTCAGAGATGATCTATTTTTGAAATGTACTTAATTTCATCCTCTGAAATCTCCAGACCATTTAGTGTAATATTCTGACTACTGTGAAAACAAACCATTCGACACCACCAGCTTTTGTTGTTGCTCGGAACTGGACTTTATCAATACTCAGGCCTATATTCTAACTCCCAGACTTTATAATCTGGCCCATCTCTCCCTTTTATCCCTTTATATAGGTACCTTCCCTGACCTCTGCTTACACTTCGATAAGCTCAATCGGACCATCTCTCTGTGTACTGAATGACCCTGACTAGCTTTACTATGTTATCCCAAGATCTTTCCTTGATTTTGCCCAAAGCATCTTTTAGTATTTTTTCTTTAATTTAATTTAATTTAATTTATATACTTCACATTATATACCCCACCGTAAGTTTCCCACCACCAATTCACCAGTGAACCATCACCATAGTCCCTTGTGTTCTTTTCTCCTGTGTTTTGGTCCCTCTTCTTCCCCCTCCCCTGCAGAATGTCTCTTATTTGTGGTTGCCGGCTAGTTTTTGTTTTTGTTTTTGATTTGTGTCTGATTCTTGTTTGGCTCTCTTATATTTCTCCTATCAGTGATACCATTCTGTATTTTTCTTTTTCCTTCTGGCTTATTTCGCCGAGCATGATCCCTTCTAACTCCATTCATGTTTCTGCAAATTGCATTAGTTTATCATTTTTGAGTTTGAAGAGGATGTGGAGAAAAAGAAACGCTCCTACATTGTTGGTGGGAATGCAAACTGGTCCAACCTCTATGGAAAGTTGTATGGCAGTTTCTCAAACAACTAAAAATGGAGCTTCCATATGATCCAGCAATTCCACTCCTAGGAATATACCCAAAGACACAAAACCAGTAATACAAAAGGACACATGCACACCTATGTTTATTGTAGCACTATTTATAATAGCTAAATTATGGAAACAACCCAAATGTCCAAAAATTTATGACTGGATCAAGAAGATGCAGTACATGTACACAACGGAATACTACTCAGCATTGTTTTTTGATAAGGACCGGTAGGGCTGTAACCAAGTTGATCATGGCATACCCACCCGTGATAAGACCAAGTCTAAAACCAAGAAAGAATACAACAGGAGTATGGCAGGAGAAAGAGAAAAGATGAAACCAGCTTTTAATGAGCAGTTACTACATGACATCCTACCAACAAAAATATGGCTACACATTATAAGCCCAATTTACAAAGGCAACAGACTCAAAGTGAATAATTTTCCCTAAAGCCAAAAACTACAGGTAAGAGGAAGAATGCAATGTTCCATATTCTGAGCAACTGATCTGCTTTTTTTCTCAAACCAATATACATCTATCCTCAGGCATAAACTGAGACACGCTAGGGGTACACTAAGAAAATGAAGGTAAATGCTAAACCTGGTATGTAAGCTCAGATTTCTTGATACACACCAGGTATGCAAAATTAACAGACCAATATGGGATGTATTTTGTTTTTCCTCTTCTGGTAGTAACTGAAATAATTATGTATTTATAAAATTCATATCAATGAAATGCAGCATTCACATAAATTCTTAAGGTGAAACAAAATTTAAGAAAATTTTAAGTTGCTTGGAGATATATACTGAACTCCCAAGGAATGCATATACTTACTCTCTTTTGCCTTTTGGGGTCTTTGAAGGTTATTTAAGAAATCCTATTTTATACAAATTTGAGAAGGTAAAATTCCAACAGTTGAATCTATCTGAATTACGAATCTGAAAACTTTCTCCAACCTTCCCAAAAATAGTCAGCCATTCCCTCTAGAGTGTTTCTACAACATTTTACACTAACTTACATTCCTACTCTAGCATTTAACACAACATATAATTAATTATGTGTGTACCTCGTCAATTAAAACTAATTTTGCTCAAATAACAACCCCACTTTATTCATATTCATTATTACCTCTCAGGAAAGTGTTGGGAACATGGTACGCCTTTTCACAATATCACATCTGTTGAATGAATGAACATTTTAAATGCACATTTCCAGGACCAAAATAATATCTGTTTAACAAGACCACTTCGATATAGAGATTTTTAATATTTTATAATATTAAATTATAGTTATTTTTAATATTATACAACCCATACAAATATCTAACACAAATCCACTTTGCAACTGTAAAGGGAAAGACTAAATCTTCCCCTATCACCCACAGTCACGAAACCACATTCCAGAGAGGATATAAAGAAAAAGCTAAACACGTACTACACAAAGTTTTTTATATAGAGTATATCCTTTCAAATATGAGAATTTCTGGTCATATAAAAACAAAATCATGATTAAAAACGAAAACCTTTAGTGATGTTTATCATTCTGTTTATCTCAGCATCTTATTAAGGGCAACAGATCTGTAGATGTAACAAATCAGAAATGCAGATTAGTTCTTAATTACCCATGCTCTATGCTTTTTCTATACTTTAAACCCATTTGGTTCTCCAGAGAACAAGTACACAGAATCACGAGGAAAACCTCCATTACTTTAGGAGGAAAATACTACAGTTATTAATAATAATGCCTATGACATTCCTAGCTTTTCAAAGATCTCCACAAGATGATTAGTATTCTCAATAGTATCAATGAATGCATAACTACTTTAAAAGAATAAGCAACAATTTCTCCCATGTTTTAAAAAGAACTCTATATAGAGTGGTCTAATATATATTTAATATTACTAAATATATCCATATATTTAGTATAATAAAGTTTGCATGCTCTTTCTGGTACTCACTTCTGAAAATTTTAAATTGTGTTTAGTTTGTAAAGCATGATGTATACTTAAATTATACATTTTCATTTAAAGATATATTATAGGGGCCTCCTTGGTGGCACAGGGGTTAAAGACACAGTGCCATCAAGTTATAGCCAGCCACTGCAACATGAGTTCAATACCCAGCCAGGAGCTAACCCACATAGTGCAGCAGACCTCTCCTGTCTTGCCTGCTGCTCCCCTCAGCAGTGCATTTCAGTCAATTTGCCTGTTCTGGTCCCCACTGTTTCTAGTGAATCCTTCACCCCCGGCACCTCTGGCCTAGACTCCAGTTCTTGTAACGTATAAATAAAACTTTAAAAAAACAAAGATATATTATAGACTACCAATTAAGTAACCTAATTCATTTTATTAATTAAAGCCCTGACAATGCCTGACACATTGTATGTAACTAGAAAACTATGATTAATTAAGTCTACAAATATTTAAGCTTATTAAATGCCATAGAATACTCTAAACACAGGTTGTGAGATCATGGTAAACCTACTAGATACACCTTTGCATTCATGCAGTCTTCAGTCTTGTAGAAAGGCAAATATCCAACAATAAACACACAAATATAAAATTATCAAATGTGGAAAGCAGAATGAAAGAAAAAAACAGGATTATTAGCAGAGATCAGGGGAGAAGTATCCTAATTTAAATTCGAATATTATGGGATTATTAAGAATGGATCTGAAAACAGAACACTAAGGTAAGATTCTCCATTTAAAGATTTAGAGAAAAAAGTCATTCAAGTATATAGAAAAAGCATTTGGAAAGGCCCTACGGCAAATTTCAAAAATCGAAAAGCCAGAATACCTTGGTGACAAAATCAGAGAAAGAGTAGATATCTATCTGGCAAGAGGCGAAATAATATACACTTTTGTACTACACACTGAAGAGTTCAGGTTTTATCTTAAGTGCACTAAAAAATCTAAACTAAAGCATTTGTAGGTGAGATATATACAAAAAGGACGAAGGCACAGAATGTCATAAAGCCTTGGTCCTATATCAAAAGCTTGCTTAATACACAGATTTCAAGTTATAGTGTCTTAAAGTGTGTATGCACTGTGTTTTCATGTTTAATCAACCTTTTAACTCATCATCTACCAGACATGATCACACCTTCTTCCTTTTCCCTTTATATATCCACAATAGCAGAGATACAACTGAGCAGAAAAATAGTCAACTAAAAAGAATGAAAGTCCATGCATTAAAAAAAAATTGGAAAATCATACTGAATAACTGAGTAGTTCTTCTTCAGCAAGGGGTGGAATGTGGGCAGGAGTCTATGCAGAAGAAACAGATTTTCTAAGAACTTATATCTAAGAATTTGTGGACAACTTTTTAAATTCCATTGTGTGTATCATCAGGTTTGGTAGATATATGTTTTTGCAGCTGTTTGGGAGAGTTGTTTGTTGTTAATGATACCCAGTTTTTAAAAACAAATAGTTGGAAATTTAGTGTTGGAGTTTGATGTATTAATTTCATCTAATAAATAATTATTTAAATATCAGTATCTTTTGAAAATCATACGACTTAGCAAATTAGCTATTTTACATATGCAAAGACTAATTTAATTATCTACCTGGCTCTATCAGGAGATGGAGAAACTGAGCTGTAGTGGAATTGAAGATTTTGTTTATGGAAACACAAGTGAATGGAATTTGAAGGTAAAACAGTATCTGCTTGACAACTGAGTAAGCTATTGTTTAAAAAAAAACAAAAACAGGGCCTCCCTGGTGGCGCAACGGGTTAGGTGCAGCACTATGAAGCTATCCAAAGCCACTGCAGCATGAGTTCGATACCCAGCCAGGGAGATTCCCACATGGCGCAGCAGACCTCTCCTGCCTCGCCCGCTGCTCCCCTCAGCAGTGTACTTCAGTAATCTACCTGTTCTGCTCCCCACTCTGTCTCTGGTGAATCTTATCACCACCTCACACCTCTGGCCTACATACCAGCTTGTATGCATAAAAAAATGAAATCTTTAAAAAAAAAAAAACCAGTTGGAGGACAAGACTATACACAGTGTACAAAGAAAGTTAATTTAATCCTATGTAAAGTTATTAGTATAAATTTTAGTATTTGTTTTAGTATAGTTTCTATTTATGCATATACAAGTATAATTAAATACATGTGTATACAAATATTAGTATATAGTTTTCTTTTTTAAAAGGACTCTTTATTGAAGACCTTAGCTCACCTGAAATAGCAGTGTAGTATTTCTTCACACTTAAAATGAAATATTTTAGTATTTTTCTTATAAATTAAAATAAACAAATGCTGCTAAGCTTAGGGAAATCTTCCTCTAGAAAACTTAAAAAATGTCAACCCAGACAGGTTGGAGCTTCACAGATTTGCCAGAGATGGTCCATATCAACAACAAAACCAGAAATTTAGCTGGTGTTCTTTTTTTTTTTTTTCTTTTAGCTGATGTTCTTGCCTGCAGTCTCTTGAAGAGATGTTTCATGAAGCTCTGCAAAGTTAATTCCTTGCTCTTTCCTTAGGACTGAGCAGTAGGTCAGATTCCCAGATTAAGACTACTCTTGATTTATTTACTTCAATTTATGATAGCCAAAGCTATTTAATTTTTGACTTTGGCACTTGCATGCTGACAAAGGCCAATTTATATAAGATACTCACCCTCAGTAGTGTGGAAGGTCACTCAGTGCTGGGGTGGAGCTGTGGTGGCAATCCTTGCCTGTTCATATTGCTCTTTGTTGTTTTGTTATATATGGCAGTGATTCTTGACCTCTTAGGGTTCATACACTGTTCAAATGTGAATCAATGGTTAGGAGGATATCTCAGTGCTCTCTGTCATCCTCTTGGCAGATTTTGGGAAATGTGGGGAGACCTGTAGTTGCCTTATAATCCTAGATACAACTTCAGAGTCTACTCTGTTGAACAGGTAAATATCCCAGTTGAGGAGAAAATCATTTTGCAGCTTATTTTGAAAATAGTATTACTTTGAAGGGTAATTTTAAATTTTATTTCTTTTAAGTTTACTCAATACTTTTTTCATTTAAAGTAAATTAAATATTCGAATAATTATTTCTAAATTTTCTGCCTTCACATTAAAATCATGGGTAGTATGTGATCACTGTAACACATTTAAAATAATTAAACAAGTAAAAGTGAAATTCTACTTCTCACTATACAGTGGATTGTTTAATAAATACACATTCAAAAAAAGAGATGGGCTTATAATGGATTTAGTATATTTTGGATCTCATTCTGTGACAATTTCATGGCATCATAGTACCATATAACTTATTGAACTATTCCCTTCTTGTTAGGTATTTAGAGTACCTTCTCCCTTTCTCTACCTTCCCCCCATAGAAAATAATGCTAATGTGTGTGTGTTTGTAATGTATTTTTTACATATTAGTGGGTACTTAACTGGGACAGAGTTTTGCTGATGAATCAACAGATTACTGTACATTTACTTTAAATAAGGTTGAGTATTCATCTGTACTCCTTTTAGACACTAATGCTCAAACTCATTTTGGTAGACGCGAAAGATGTTTCATTTAATAATGAAAAATGTTTATCAAACCAGAACAGCATTTTAGATAAGAGACTCCCAAGAAAATTCTCAATATATTACGGTTTCAGGTGAGGACTCAAGGATAGTTAAGTCTCACAAAATAACAGCTAATATTCACTTTTCATTTTGATTAAAAATTAAGTGGACATAGCTTCTGAAAAATTTGATTATTTTAGCAAGCAATTACATGATTTTAAGCTACTTTCATGTGATAGTCAGTATTTGATTTAAAAAATAATGAATGGATATGGTTAAAATGTAAACACATCCCTTCAAAAGGTAGCGTCTAATTGCCCTCCTGTTAAGTGTTGAACATTTTAATAAATTCACTTTAAACAAACAGAATGTGGTGAATGGTGCTGCAACTACGTAAGTATAGATCTTAAAAGGTATTGTGGTTTCCTTCTTTCTCTTTTAGATCACTTGTTCTATATGAGTACTAACTAATGAGCATTACAGAATGATCCACATGGTGAGAAACTGAGGTCTCCTTCTAAATAATCTGCCAGACACACAGAGAGCTATTTTAGATGTGGATCCTCCAATCCAATCAAGGCTTCAGATGACTGCAGCCTTGACCAACATTTTGACTGCAACCCCGTGAGAGACCCTGAGGCAGAACAACCCAGCAAAGTCACTCCTAGATTCCCACCCCACAGACTGTGAGTTAAAAAAAAAAACAAAATCACTGGCATAAGCCACTAAATTCGGGGATAATTAGTTATGCAGCAATAAATAACAAACATTATGACATAGCAATTCCATTCCTAAGTATAGAGTCAAGAAAATACATGTGTGAATTCAGGAAAAGATTTGAAGAATAGTCATAGAAGCAGCAGCACTAACTGTAATTGCCAAAAACTGAAAATAACCTATCAACAACAGACTAAGTTGGGTATGTCTATTAATGCAATACAACACAGCAATGAGAATTCAACAAACTATAACTGTGTAACAACACTGATGAATTTCACAGTAATGAGTGAAAGAATCCAGATACAAAAAGAATAAATATCAAATAACTGCCTTCAAATAGAACTCAAAAACAAGTGTTAAAAGTCAGGATAACTACCAGAGGGGGAAGGAGTTACCGAAAGGCAACAAAGGTGAGAGTGCTAATAATGTTCTATTTCTTTATCTAAGTGCTGATGACACAGCTAGGTTCACCTCATGAAAATGTTTTGAACTGTACACTTAGGATGAGTGCACCTTTTAATATACTATACTTCGGTCAGAAAATTATTTTTAAAAATAAAGACATTGGGGCCTGCCTGGTGGTGCAGAGGTTAAGTGCTGTGCTGTGGAATTGTCAGCAGCTGCGAAGCAGTTTGAAGCCAGTCAGGGAGATTCCCACACGACAGGCGGACCTCTCCTACCTCGCCTGCTGCCCCCCTCAGCAGTGTATTTCCGTCGATCTGCCTCTCCTGCTCCCCACTCTGTCTCTGGTGAACCCTCTCGCCACCCCACGCCTCTGCCCTGTACCCCAGCTTGTATGCATAAAAGAATCTTTAAAAAATAATTTTAATTTTTTTAAATAAATAAATACATTGTATATATTCCCAATTTAAGAAAGAAAGAAAGACATTGTATATATTCCCAAGAAGGACATCAGCAAAGAAAAGTTGCCAGAAGACTTCAAGTTTTTTTAATATGAAACATCTCTAGCCAATTTGCTCAGCCTCAACCTACTATTAGCTGATAACAGTAGTTAGATCTGGAAAAAGAAGAGGAAGTGGGGGAGGGGTGTCAGAGGCAGGGGAACTTTCATTTTTACTACATGTACCTGTGTATTTCTTGACCTTTTTTACCAAGAGAATATGCTTCTGTGGTACCAATGTGATTTTTCAAACGCAATAAAAACTTTAAAAACTACAAGCATTCCTAAATGGCTAAATTCCAGAACACTTACAATACCAAATGCTGGCAAGGACATGGAGCCACAGGAACGCTCATTCACTGCTGGTGGGAATTAAAAATAATACAGCCACTTTACAAAACAGTATGGTGATTTATCACAAAACTAAACATATGTATGGCTCTAGCAATCCTGCTTCTTGTTACTTACCCAAGGAGTTGAAAAATTATGTCCATACAAAACTTATACATGTATATAAACAACATTCTCTACTGCCAAAAATTGAAAGCAAACAAGAGGTCCTTTAGTAAGTGAATGGATAATAACTGAAACAATGGAATACTATTTAGAGTTAAAAAGAAATAAGCTATCATGCCAAAAAAACATATGCAAGTACTTTATATACATCATACTAAGTGAAAGAAATTTATCTGAAAAGACTACACTATACATTGTATGGCTCCAACTATATAATATTCTAAAAAAGGCAAGAGTTATGTAGACAGTAAAAAGACAGTTGCTAAGGGTTAGGGGAAGAAGAGATGAAAAGGCAGACTACAGAGGATTTTTATGGCAAAGGAACTACTGTAAATGATATTACAACGGTGGATAGATGTTGTTATATATTCAAACCTACCACAGGATATACAATATCAACAGTGAGCCCTAATGTAAACTATGGACTTTGAGTGACAACGATGTGTCAATACAGGTTCATCAATTGTAACAAATCTATCATCCTATGAGGAATGCTGATAATAGGTGAGAGGAGCGGAGGGAGTACGCATGTGTAGAGACAGAGCGCATACAGGAAAATTTCTGTGCTTTCTGCTCAGTTTTCTTTGCTCTGAAAAACTGTCTATTCAAAAATTTTAAAAAGAAATTAAAAAATAGTATCATAGGATTAAAAACAAGAAGATGAAAGGAAGCTGCTCATATGACCTGTAAGCCTTGCTGTCACTGTCAGCCCAAGGTTTGCTGACATTGCAAGTAAACAGATAATCATAGACCTTTCCGGCCAAGCATCTTTATGAATGTGAAATTGCTGAGAAGGCCAGGTTGGGACTAGGGATCAAATGATCCAAATTCCAGGATCCAAAATTCACCAAATGATCCAAATGATCCAAATTCACCAATAAAGCACTACTAAAGTAATAAAGTTTTCCACCCATCTTTGGTTTACCTCCTGCTTTCATCAAATTTTAATTCCAATGACAAATAGCTTTTTTCCTTCACCTTCTACCATTGTAGCAGGCTTCTATGTAATCTTCTCTGTAAGAATCTTCATTTCAATGAGATTCTACTGTCCTCCTTTTAACAACTTTCCTTTCAGTATTTTATAGGCAGTAAGACTGAGGGAAAGGACCATACCAAAAGGAGAAAAGAGAACGAAGGGTGTATAACACCTATCACTCAAGGCAAGTTCCAACAAGTTGCTTTAAGAATACTATATCCCAATGCATATGGCCTCTCCAGCTTTCAAGAAAACTAGGAAGTGTAGTCTTTATTATGGGTGACCATCACTGTAAAATGATGGCCTTTCTTTCATAAGAAAGAAGAAATAGCCATTGAGAGACAATTAAGACTCAGAGGAGTCCTCACCATAAGGTGTGACATATACATAGCTAACACTCAATAAATATTTTATTATTTCTTATAACAACTCAATTGAAAAATCATTTATTGACCAACCCCTATATCAAGTTTAAATTCTTGTTTTAAGATTCCTTTGCAATGAGTATGACCTTTCTTACACAATCTTATTTCTTAATATTTAAGGAGCAATTTAGTATGCTCCATAAAAGCATGGGTGTTAGAACCCAATCCAATTCTGCAACTTAATAACTGTGTCATCACTGGTGAATAAAATAAATTCTCTGTGACTGTGTATTAGGGTTATTTGCAGATTACATGAATGAATACATGTAGTACACTTAGAGCAGGAACTGACATATAGAAAGCACTCAATAAGTTGCTACTAGCCAACTGTCTCATGGTCTTTATAATATAGATTCCAGTCAAAGGTGGTGTTTGTTGTTGTACCTCTTGAATTCATAGTTAACTTGTTTCAATCTTTTGATCTTGAGACATGCGGCATTTCATAATTTTATACCATTTGGCCTCAATAAAATCCTTCTATTCCTTCTATTTATCTAATGTTTACAAGCCTCACCTCAAATCTTCCACAAAATCTTCATTATTTATCTTATTAATTCAGGTCAAATAATACACAATGAAGGACACCTTTAATAACCTACACTATCAGTCTGCCCCATCCAATGAGTGATGATTAAAGATAAAAGTAAATGGCCAGATTCTCTTCGAATACTTCAATCTAAACAACATACTACAATAGAGTGAACACAGTAGCAGCTATGAGAATCTATCTTAATAAGGCACACATCAAACAGATTTGCAAAATCTAAAACAATGTCATCTCATTATCAATAAATTGTAGTTTTAGAAATACTTTTCATTTAAAATGTTACATTACTATGCAACGGGTTTATTATTTTTAAAGAATAAACATTTAATTATCGAGTCTAATAAATTCTAAAATCTATAAATTATAAATTCTAAAAATCAATTCTAATAAATATCACCATATAAAAATCCAACATCTTAGCTTTAGTCATTCTGTTCCTTTTACCTAAAGCATCCTTCCTCTCTCATCTAGCCACATCTAGCTGCAATGAAACCTTCAAAATTCAGCTCAATAGTTACCTCTTTCATTATCTCCTATCCCTCCTACTGCAAATGATTTCTTCCTACTTGAATTGCCAATGCACTTTATCTGAACTTCTCTCAAGATTAACATCTCCTATGATTTATCTTCCTTGAGAGCAGACTATTCATTTGTCTCTCCAGCTTAGTACACAGTGGGCCTAAAATGAATGTTTTTGTAACGGATATACTTAAAACTTAACAATTGATAACAAACTATATCTCAAAGAATAAGAAACAATAATATAAACATAGATATGATTTTAACGATTGAGGATGGAAAGACAAATGACAGATTTTTTTTTTTGTCTTTTTCTTTTTTTTTTTTTACATACAAGCTGGGGTACAGGCCAGAGGCATAGAGCGGCGAGAGGGTTCACCAGAGACAGAGTGGGGAGCAGAACAGGCAGATCAGAAGTACACTGCTAAGGGGAGCAGCGGGTGAGGCAGGACAGGTCTGCCCCACATGTGGGATTCTCCCAGGCCGGGCGTTGAACTCACTTCGCTGTTGCCGACAGCTCCACAGCGCAGCACTCAACCGCTGCGCCTCTGGGGAGGCCCAAATGACAGATTTTTTTTTTTTTTAATTTTTGGAAAACATGATTTCTCCCCTCATAGTTCTCCCACCACAAAAGTACCCATAGTCCATCACCATATTCCCTTGTGCTCTTCCCCTGCCTGTAACTACAGATTTAAAAGAAGACACCTGTCCCTACTTTGGATCTAAATTATCTCTTCAAATAAGTTTCTCTCAGAGTTTTTTGTTATTAAGAAGAAAAGCAAAGTATAGCTACCTAAGCAGAATGTCCAGAAAATGAACTGAATTTATAATGGCCACGCAGCCAAAAATAAGGCACAAAGCATGTCTCAACTGGTTCAGTAATGACAGGACACCATTTCTGCTCTACTGCTGCTACTAGGAACAGAGATTAGCTTGTACTTTGGGAGGATACCACACTTAGAACCACTGCCTCTACTGCTTCTCAAACTAAATGAGATATGGCTACTGCTACCACCCATCACCAGAATGGATTTTGTGCATTGCCATCTTGTTTATATTACTAGAGTTCAGTCCAAAACTGGAGGTAGGAGTATTTGACTGATGGAATCTCAGTATGCATCTATGCCTTAGATGAAAAGGGGACTAGGAATAAAGTGTCTTAACATTTTCACCTTTTTAGTGAAAATAAGACTGACTCATAGATGGGAAAATTACCCAAATACAACAAAGAGGTTCAAATGCTGTAAAGGAAAAAAATGACAAATTTTCACTGTTCATAACTCTTATTGATGGTATTAGGGAAATCACATTACCCTAAATGACAATTACCAAAACTATATGGTACTTTAAGTATTGTACCACTGATGACTTGTTGGCTACCAGGGAGAAAAACTTTACAACAGAGGGATTACATTTTGTCAGCACTTTATCTACTGATCAGTATCAACAAGAGTGGGACAATCAAAAATGTGCCTCCAGATAGGAAGCATTATAATATAGAGTATCAACTTTGAAAGATGGTGTCCAAAATGTTTTACTTTAAATGAAACCTCAGATTCAGTTTTCAGCAGAGGAAAATACAGTAAATAAAAATGAAATAAATCAGAGGAAACTACAGTAAAAAAGAATGAAATAAATCAGACAAATTCAAAATGTAGAACATTTTACAGGGCAACTGGCTAGATATCCAGAAAACATAAGAAACAGGAAAAGACGGCAGATATGCTGTAAATTAAAATGGACATTTGAAATTTACAAATGCATGATCCTTGATTTGAACAAACCAACAGTAAATATCACTGTTATAGGTTGAATTGTGTACCCCCCAAATTGCTATATTGAAGCCTTAACCTAGAGGGGGGGTTACCCCTCTTACCTCCCCCAACACACACACACCAGTACTTCAGAAGGTGGCTATATTTGGAAGAAGGGCCTTTAAAGAGTGATTAAGTTTAAATGAGGTCATTATGATGAGCCCTAATCTAATCTGACTGGTCTCCTCAGAAGAAATTTGGACATAAAGAGACAACAGGGATGTGCACAGAGGTAAGACTATGTGAAGACACAGAGAGAGAGACAGCCACCTGCAAACCAAGCAAAGAGTACAAGGAGAAATAAAATCTCCCTTGATCTTGGACATCTAGTCTCCAGTACCGTGAGCAATAAATTTCTGTTGTTAAGCCACCCAGTCTGTGTTACTATGTTACGGCAGCCCTTGGCAAACTAATACAGACATTTAAGACATAAGTGGCAAAATTTTACTATGAAATGGGCTTTTGATGATATTAACAAACTGTTAATTTAGTTAGGTATGAGAATGTGATTATGGTAATGTAAGAAAACTTTAATTTTTGAGAGATTTGTTTAAATATTTAGGGATAAATTAATAAATGTCTGCAGTTTACAATGCTACACCAAAAAAAAAGATGATGCACAAAGATGACAAACATAAGAACTATTTATATTGTGATGTAGATATTATGTAAAAAATTCTCATAAATTTGAGATTCAACACCATGAAAAGATAAAGCATGCCTATATGATACTCATTTTGAGAAAAACTGATCATACAATAGGATGAATTTCAAAAATAGATGCCCATAACTAAAAGACTCAAAAGAAAAGCAAAAGGTGTACAATAATAGGGGAAATTCAGCTATTCATTCAACAAATATTTGTTATGTGAATACTATGTGCCAAGTACTGGGCACACAGAGTCATAAATAAGACATGAGTCCTAAGTTTTTAGAAATAATTTTTCCCCCACAAATTCCTCTTCCACATTAAGAGGATTTTGTTCTAGTCCTCTTCTACTCTACTCACTTGGTCTCAATGAACATATTTCATACCCAAACATCTCTTTTAAGTTTTATAACCACATCAAGCTTCCAACAGACCTCTACAACATTTACATGATAGACAATAAATTTTGAACTCTTATTTTGTTCCTCCTCTAATCAATCTTGATAAAGCTGCCCAGGAATCTGTGACTCCTTTCACCCTTAAATCTAATACATCACAAAGTCCTGTTGATTTTACCTCACAAAACTTAACTCTATCTACTCCTCTCCAACTTCACTTCTATCACCCAAATTCACTTTACTGCATTATTGTAATAACTTTCTAAATTGTCTTCCTGACACTATTTTTATTGCTTTCCAATCATCTGGCAGCTTAATAAATCATCATTCTACCCTAAGGTAAATAGGCAGCACACAGTATTATCCTATTTTTGTTAAATAATAATACTTTTTAGTTACTCTTTCCAAACAGTAAAGCCTATTTCCTTCAAGAATCACCTTAAAACTAGTATTGAAATAAAACTAGACCATAAGAGTAAGTCTCTCAACTAAACAATCCTAGTTTTAAGAAAAGAAAGTAAATGGGATTTAAAATAATAATTAGAATTATTTGGAAAGCCAAGGGTCCGTATATTTCCAATAACATTGAACTGTAATAAACTGTTGATTTTAATAATAAATCATGTAATAAAAGTATATTACATTAAGGGTTGTCACATTCAACACAAGACACCCATCTTAAATTTGAATTTCAGAAAAACATTGCTTAGTATATGTCCCAAATGCTGCCAGATTTACCTTTTAAACCTGGCTGCCTACTTACACTAACAACATTATCAGAACCAGAAAAATCTGATTTTTTTATACTTTTTTTTGTTATAAAGCTTATATAAATTGGAAAACAAAATATTTTCATAATCCTATTACCCTAACATAATTAGTATTATAGCACACTACTCATCTTTTTTTTTCATACTTATAGACATTTCCTTATACTAATATAATCTCTGTAATTATTTTTATTCTACGTGTGGCTCTCAGAATAGATGTATCTTAACTTAAAGTCTCCAATTGTTGTAAATTTGTTTCCATTAACTGCTACTATGAGTATCCCTGCTCTGAATATTCTCCTGCATATACCTTCTTTTTACTTTTCTTTTCTGGCTTTATTCCTTTTGGATAATCTCACAAGTCAGAGGACTAAATTAAAGGTTTATTAAAAGGTTATAAACAGCCAAATTCTAGATACATAATGCCAAATTACAATCCACTGGAAATATCTGAACAGGCCTGCTTTACCACAACCTAACCAAATCTAGCATCCTTCTGCCAGTTGTTTATAGGTTGTATTTCCTTGCTAGCAACTGTCTACTCATTTCCTTAACTCAATTTCAAAAACTGTTTCTGTTCATTATAATAATGAAACTTTCCAAGGAAAAAGTCAATTGTCTAAAATTTGTGGTGACATGGATCAAACAGAAAAACTAGTTATATCTACAATTCCCATTACCTTCCAGAAATTACTACAAACATTACTTCTTATATAGACTTATATAAAATTATTTTATTTATATGTATATTATCTCAAGGTTCAGTTCATGTAAATCAAAACTTGCATAATTAAGAATAATTTAAAAGTTGAAATAACTCAAATTTCCTGTTATTTAGCATAAATTCCAGAAAGATCAGTTCAACCTAGTATTTGGACAGGACAAAAAAACTTACCTTAATCAATACGATCTTCAAAATAGAAATCATATAGTAGATCTAATCTTTTTAATAATCCAGACACACCTAGGAACCTGATTCTGCAATCAGAGTTGACACTCCAATGTCAGTAATCTTGTAAATATAAATATGCACTACTGGTTTTAAAAGAAGACACAGTAAACCAATAGTACCTCAATTAAAAACATGATTAAAAATAAAATAGTGGGGGCCTCCCCGGTGGCACAGCGGTTAAGCACTGCGCTGTGGAGCTGTCGGCAGCGGCAAAGAGAGTTCGACGCCCGGCCAGGGAGAATCCCACATGGTGTGGCAGACCTCTCCTGCCTCACCCGCTGCTCCCCTCAGCAGTGTATTTCTGATCTGCCTGTTCTGCTACCCGCTCTGTCTCTGGTGAACCCTCTCGCCGCCCCACACCTCTGGCCTGTGCCCCAGCTTGTATGTATAAATAAAAAATAAATCTTTAAAAAAAATTAAAATAAAATAAAATAGTGGGAAATCTATGGGGAATACACAATAATGTAAAAGACATAAATAATAACAATAAAAATAACATAAATACTAACTAATGTAAGAAAGTAACTGGTAAGCAGCTCTAGCAAACATGCATTAACACCATTAGGACAGAAGTCAAAGCTCACAGCCTGTTAAACAACAGGTCTTTAAATGGCAAAGATCAAGACAACTTAACTCAATCTCTTCCCTCTCCCATAGCCAATCCTCTCATTTTTCAGAGAAGAAACAACTTTGCACAATGAAGTCAAGTAACTTTCAGTAAAGTTTTAAAGGTAGGTAGTGGCAAGAATATTTGTTTCATTCTGCAATCAACAAAATTATATTGAGTGCTTTATTTAAAGCTCTAGGTACAACAGAAGTGAGGGAAAAAAACAAGTCTTGACTCTGAAGGAGCTTAATGCTACTGAAGGATAAGAAGAAAGGAGTAAATAAAAAAAGTCTGCTTCTATGATAGGAATAAGTATGTTGAATTAAATTACGGAGGGAAATGAAACAGAACAAACCTACAGGATCAATGGATCATTGCAAATTGGGTGGTTTCGGAAAGACTCAGAAAAAGTAGAGAGAGCTGAAATCTAATGACAGGAAGTCAGCAATAGAAAAACCTAAGGAGAGACCCTTTTGATTAGTTTCTCTTATATCCACATCTTAGTCAAGTCACAGCAGGTATGAAGGGAAGGGGTAACAATGATTCTTTTGATCAAAATGCTTGCCATGTAAGTACAAAGGTATACAGTAATAAATATAACACTAACTTGACGATTTTTTCCAAGTGATAAACAAATTAAAATAAAACACTATCATAGGAAAATATCTAAGTCATGATTTAACTTAACCTACTGTAGAAAGACAAAATAATTAACCAATTATTCAGTGATCACATTTGAAGGAGACAAAGTAAAGACATTTTAAAATTTATAATTTTTAAATCCTTATATGAGTGCAGGAATTAGGGCAACATTAATTCTAATAAGGATTTCCAAAATTTAAAAAAGAAGCTTCCAAATAAGATGAAAAAATTAACATTTGTCAGAAACTTCGGTTTCCAATTTTTCCAATTAACTTTTGACACCAACATAGGCATCAGCTTAAGATTTTTTACCAGCAAAATTGTCAATCTTAAACAAATGATGTTAGGGATACTGGGCTCAGAGAATAAGGTATTTCAATCACTAATCCCACTCTTTTTAAAAATCAATTCTTTTTCATACATGTATTACATATTACTTCCTCACTACAATTATGTTCCTGACAGACACAGTTTATGCCTTATACCTTTTTATATTCCTCCACTGCACCTTGTATGGTGCTTTGCAAAGAATAGAGATATAACAAAATGGCAAATCCCAATAGCAGTAGCAGTGGTACAAATCTCAAAAGTTTGGGGCATTAAAGAGATAAAGAGGATGGGGAAAAATCTCACTCCTAGAAATGCCTTAACACATTATCATTAATGAACAATTTAATAGTCTGTAAGTCTTGATCAACTGGATTCAGCACTATGAAAAATCATGCTATAATCAAATAAGTAGTAGTTCAGTGTTATTTTAATAGCTAGAGAAAAACCACCTATTAGTTTATGAAAATTTAATCCAGAATACAGATGCTGTGCCACACCTGACCCAATCTGGTTCCACCTTCCTATAAAGCCATGGGTCCTTCCATCCTTGTCTCTCATTTGAGGTCAAGATCATTGGTGCCAAATTTCTGCCGCCATTCCCCAGGTCATTCAATTCTCCTTCACCCTTGTTCTTGACTTTCTACTATCAATTAAAGTTACTAATAAATACTGAGGACGCTGTCTTGATAACAGGGCTGAAAACACCCACTGAGTATGCAGCACCTTCCATGCCCCAGGAATCTATTTTATTTCTTACATTTCACAAGGTGTTATTACTTTCATTTCATAGATTTAGTATAAACCTAGAAGTGAGCTTATTTACCAAAGGTCACACAGCTAGTTAGTCTATCAGACTTGGGGTTCTTTGCTGCCCCTGCCCCAACCAGAAATAGATTAATAACAATCCCATCATTAAAAGGCCAAGATGATGGCTATAAGAACAGTCACCAACCAAGTGAACAAGGTGAGAAAGCAGCATGTTCAGAAAAAGAAACTTTACAATCTTTTCCACCTACTTTAAATCCACTGCCATCATAACAATTAAAAGACAATCCACTACCATGTAGTTCAAGGACTATATTTTTATATAGTATTGATTGTTATATCCATTTTAAGAAATTTCCATTTAATAATGTTAACAATAGATCCAATTTGGCTCTAACATAGTTTATACACTCACTTAAAAAGTATTAACTCAAAGTCCTACTAAGTGTCAGACACAACAAGAAAGATGGAAGAGAGAGACATTTATGAGGCCTTAACTATGTCTCAGGAACTGTGCCATGGCTTCTCTTGAGTCATTAACTTATTCAAGATAAATAACACTATGCATTAAGTACTATTGTTCCCATTTTACAGATACCTTCCCCAATCCAACAAACAGCCAAGATTCAAACAAACCTAGAGTAGACCAATTTCAGAGTCCTAAACAAAACATTTTCTCTTGAAAAGTCTATAGTTTAATACAGAAATGGACAAGTTACAATACAGTATTAATTGTATCACATCAGGGAGAAAAATAAGATGCTCTGAAACACATGAGATATTTTTAAGAGTGTACATTCCAGGGAAGACTTTCAAGATAATATCTGTGTTGAAATAACAACTACAAGATATCCAGAACACAACCTGGTTCACACTTTCTAAAAATACTTGGTATCCAAATGGTCAAGAAGCCTAACTCTGGTATCTTACATAACACATAATTTTTAGCCAATGTCATATAACAAACACTATGCTGAAACTATGCCTAATATTTCATAAAATTCACAGGTCTACAGGCATCATCTATAAGAAGAAAATTAAATGTAAAGTTATTCAAGGTTCTTTGGAAATCAGTCATTCTTGTAAAACAATTTGATAACTGAACTAAGATCTTACCCTCTAGTTTCATACTATTTAAAAAATCTAAAATAAATATTTTAAAGCCTTTATTTGTATTTAAAAAATCTAAAATAAATATTTTAATGCCTTCATATATTTACTATACAGACCATATATTTAACCTTTTCTTAGTAAAGGACAACATGATAAACTTTCATTATTATTCTATATTACAAGAAATATAATTGATATCCTAAAGCTAATTAGGTTGTGCAGGGCTGTTTTCCTTATACTATCCATGGTTTTTATATCTGGAGTGTGTGTGTATGTATTTTTTTTTCCTGTTCACTGCTATGTTGTCAGCTTCTAAATTATACCTCCTTCTAATGTGCCTCAATGTTAGAAACCACAAAGATCGCATATTAAAAGTTCTCAGTGAGAGCTAAAGAGCTTTATTTACAAGGAACACCTTATAAAAATGACATGTACTTTGGGATCCTTGCAATGTTTCAGAGAGATGAGGAATTCACTGAGTCTAGATAGTTAAAGACAGGTAAAGAGTTAAATAGAAAATTTCATGCCTCTATCTAAAATTTCTCTCCTGCCTTCTTTAAACTCAGGTATTCCAGGCAGCCTTACCTAAAACTTCAGACCAGATTATACACTCCTCTGAAGCTTTCTTGTAAGACATATCCTATACTGCCCATTCTTGCTACATTCCACTATATTAACATTATCCTCCACTGTGACTATCAGTTTCTTAACAGTCTCTGTTCTGCTTCTCTAGTATGAGTCCATTCTCTGCCATATAAATACTTGTTGAACAAAACAATGTCAAAGAATGAAACCAACTGTATAGAGTCATAAAGTCATAACTCTCCATATAATAAAAATGACCTTTCATACCCAGTGATACTTTCTTCTAAAACCATGCATTCAGTAAATCTAAAAAAAAGCTGTATTAAGTAGTAGTATGTAACAACATGCCATTAAGCTGTTTTACACATCACACCCTCAAAAAAATCTTTTTACTGGGGAAAGAGGGGAGCAAAAATACATAATTACATTTTTCCAGGCAACTTACATACTTTTGTTGTACAACCTAAGAGCAAAACAGTGACAGTTAAAGAGTAGTGATTCTAGCTAAAATAGAAAGTTATCTTGGGTGTATCTAGGTACTCTGAAGAAAAGTCACCCATTACTGGGCCTCCTTGGTGGTGCAGGTTAAGCACTACGCTGTGAAGCTGTTGGCACCAGCAACGTGCTGGGCCAGGGAGATTCCCACATGGTGCAGCAGACCTCTCCTGCCTTGCCCACTGCTCCCCTCAGCAGTGTATTTCAGTCGATCTGCCTGTTCTGCTCCCCACTCTGTCTCTGGTGAACCCTCTCACCGCCCCACACCTCTGGCCTGTACCCCAGCTTGTATGCAAAAATAAATAAATCTTAAAAAAAAAAAAGAAAAGTCACCCATTACAAAGGTGTATAATACTTGATGCTGAAAAGCTCTAATATTATTTACATATACTTCTCCTCATTGCAGAAAGAGTCCCAGTTGCTGGAGATCATCCAAACATTTTTATTCAATACACCCCTACATTTCTGCCTCTTTGCCTTTCACTCTCTGATCCTCTGGACTCACGCATATTTTGCAAATAGCAGTCTTTTAAATATTCATTTGTTTGCTTTAATTTATAGCATTAGTGATTAATGATTACAAAGTAATATATGTATTTATCTATTTCAAAGATTTCTTCAGGTTCTCAAAAATCATCCAGTAAAATGAAAACACAAGACACATACAGAGATGTTTTCTTTTGTAAACAATCCTTACTTTTTTTGACTCTCTTAACCATACTATGAAATAAGCAAGGCAAGTATCATCATCCCCATTTAAATAGTCACCAATAAAGCACAGTAGTTGACAGTCACTATTAGGAAGAATTAGAAGAAAGACCTGCCTTTTAGGAGCTGTGTGATCTTAAGCAAGTTACTTATATCTCTAAGTCTGTTTCCTTATTTGCAAACTGGGAATGATATTAATATTTCCTACCTCATACAGTTATGTTGAGATTAACGCAATTATGTAATAATTATGTAATAATTAACTCATATAATGTTAGTTCATCATTATCATACAAACAAAGAAAATCAATGACAAATCATTTGTTCTCACTAAATCTCACAGCATCAGTAGATTAAGAATTACGGTCCTGTGTTCTATCAACATTGTCTTTTGTTTGACAAAACAAAAAAACTGTTTTTAGTTAATTTGCCTCTGAGTGATGATTTTCTTTCTCCCCTGCCCCCCTTGCCAACCAATAATTTCTTTTTAAATCTACTATCATCACCTCTTACAAAAGAAATTCTCAAAATTACAAAAATTGTGAAAGCTCTCTATTTAGAAAAGTAAATTACTGGTAGAACATACTAAAGCTCCACTACAATTATCATGCAAACATGATGAAATTTACATGCAAAATTGGATAATTGCTAAACAAACTGGTTTCTCTATTATTAGATATCTTTTTTAAACTCTATCTGATATCCACAAGGGGTAGATTGCTATTTTATTGTTTGTGAAACCAACTGCAACAGGAGAAACCTGTTGTATCTATCAACACTATTGACAATGCTGACAAGAAATATAAAATGCATGTCAGAATTTAAAAAGAAAAAAAAAAGGACTTGGAGGCCTAGACTCATTAGTAAAAATTCAGCTGTAACACATGGACAAAAATTTCACAGATTCATAGGCCTCCCTGGTGGCACAAAGGGTTAATAAGCACTGCACTGTGGAGCTCTGGGCAGCTGCAACAGAGTTCTATGTCCTGCCTGGGAGATTCTCACATGGCACAGTAGACCTCTCCTGCCTCGTCCACTGCTCGCCTCAGCAGTGTATTTCGGTCAATCTGCCTGTTCTGCTCCCCACTCTGTCTCTGGTGAACCCTTTCACCACCCCACACCTCTGGCCTTCACCCCAGCTTGTATGCATAAATAAATAAATCTTTAAACAAAAATTTATAGATTCACTAGCATTGGCAAACAGGTGATCCTAGAACTTTAACAACAGATATTTCATTTTCCCATTAACTTTATCAGGAATCTTTGGCTACTATGAGTCAATTCTAGAATATGGTGGGGAGGAGATAGGAAATGGATGGAAGAAAACATTAAACTGAATTACAATTCACTATCAACTTGCTAGGGTGTAATACATCTCTATACAGAAAGCCTGTATAGACACAGATATAGACATAGATAAATCAAAACAGTAGAACAAATGTGACCAGTAATAGCAGGGCAAATAGGAGACAAAGATTTAAAATAAAAGCATAGAGTTCATGAAAGAAGAGCTTTGTGGAAATAAAATAATGAATGAGGTCTGATGGAAGATAGCTGCTGAAATAACAAAATCACTGTAAAGCAACCTTAGAAACTATACTGCCTGCCAGTACATGCTACCTTCAACAATTAACTTTCCACTGAAGTAGGAGTATAATCTATTCTAATTGTTATACCAAGATAAATGTACTATAGAGAAACAAACTATTCAAAGAAATACCAGTAAGTACTCTAACAACTATTTGCATTTATATAATGATCGTAAGCAGAAGACCTCAAAACAGCAATTCATCTTGAAGCACGGAATACTCTATGTGGCTTATCGAAAACTAAATGCCTCTTAAACCTTCAAAGCTGAAAGCACAGGTTTGTATTTTTCTTAAAAATAGCAGTTATTATTTACATTCCCTTGGAAGGGAAGTCCAGTCTCAAAGCATGTGATTTTTGCTTAATGCTGATAATGAGAGCAGAATACAGGTGTATGTGTGGGGTAGGAGAGAGGTTGAGAAAGTCTTCACTGGTACATGAATAAATTCCACACATGCCCTTTAAGATGTCCCCCTTTCCTGGGAATCTGGTATTCAAAAACATTACTTTGTGTTTGCATTACTTTCATATTTGTGAGTATTTCACATAATAGTCCTCAAAGAAGACTTACTTTCAGTCATTTGCCACACAGACTGTATTTTCACCACAAATTCCAAAAATTAATGGGTTGTGTGTGTGACAGAGATTACATACACATTTTTAAAAGATGTTTGCATAGTTTAAGCAGATCAACTTCACTCTTTGTATCAATAAAAAAAATGGTAATAGAAAATTTCAAAGGGCCCTAATTAATTCAATATGAAGGCCTAACATGCTCCACCCCCAAAGAAAAGCAACCTCTGTGCCAACATGATTAGCTTAATACTCCATTCAACTGCTGTAAGTTATCTTAAGCATACTGCATCCAAACTTTTATCATGTTATTTGGAGTATGCTATCTTGTGGAGCAGTTCACATGCAACTGCTGAAAACTTCAAAAATATAAGAACAATATAGTTTAATATCAGAAACATAAATAAATGAGGAAACCTCTGAAAGACACCATCCATATTTATTTTGGAACCAAGACTCATCCCAAAAATTATCTGTCAACCATCCAGAAGCAGCCTGCAGCTTTTAACCAACCAAATAATTGTTTACTATAGCAACTTCATAACTAAGATGACCAAAATTTTCCACACACTTCAGTGATGAGTTATTAAACAGTCTCTGTATGTGTTGTTACCTGGGCAACACTCTAAAAGGTCTTTCACGTTTATAGAACTGGTGGGTCAAAGAGAAGCAAAGCTTCTTTAAATTGACTGCACATCAGTTTAATCAGAACAGTAAATGAAATCATCAGCAGACAGAAGACCTTGAAAACTACTACCTGTGTTTCAACTGGATTAACAAACACAACTTATCATTTATCTTGACCTCTAGCTACCTGATTACCGTAGAGAACAAGGCAATCTCCACCCAGGACTTTAAAGATACTCAGACAATACAGGCTATCAAACAAATAAACTGAAATCCAAAGACCTTCTTTGAGTAAAGAATTAACCCACCAATCCCTCACAAATGATTGTGGCATGAAATACCTTGTTCTGCTGCTCTAAATTCTGAAAGCTAGTCAGTTCAACTATGGAACTGTACAAACTACTGTCTTTCTGCCCGAACCAGATTGTATCCCCAAATTAATAACCAGACATTTCAAAATCACATTTTAGAAGGTGCTTTCAAAAGACATTCAAAGCTGGTTCCTGCTCTGCTACTGAGAATTTGATGCTGTTTGGCAAAACAAAAAAATACTGATACCTCCTTACCAGTAAAAGGAAATATTTTTCCTTTCCAACAGCTTTAGGGTTGGTATCTCAAGGTTGTTTACCTAACACTAGTAATTTTTCCCTTCAGCTTTTACCCTAAGGATACTTAAATGCTTCCTGGGTCATATTCCAACCAGGAGCACAAGCATGTAAAGCTTATTTAATGTTAAGAAGTACTAGATGACTCCAGAAGCAAAATTAAAGATAAGCTGAAAAACACAATAGAAAACTGAATTGGGAATAAAAGGAATATATATCAACACAATAAAGGCCATAGATGACAAACCACAACTAACATACTCAAAGGTAAAAACCTGAAAGAAAGCTGTTCACTATGACCACTGCCATTCAACATAGTATTGGAAGTCCTATCCAGAAAAATTAGATAAGAAAAAAACACAAAAGGAATCCAAATTAGAAAAGAAGCAAAGCTATCATTATCTGCATAGGAAATCCTAAAAACTCTACCAAAAAATTACTAGAAATAACATTAAAGTAACAAGATATAAAAATCAAGGTTAAAAAAAATCTGTTGCACTTCTATATACAAACAATGAACTAGGGGAAAGAAAATTTAAGAAAATAATTCTATTTACAATCACACCAAAAGGATGAAACAGTCGAGAGCAAATTGACAAAAGGAGTGAAGGATCTATACAAGAAAATATCAGAAACTGGGCCGCCCTGGTGGTGCAAGGGTTTAAGTCTCAGCACTAAGAAACTATCAGCAGCCACTGCAGCACAAATTCCATCCCCAGCCAGGGAGCTAACTCACATGGCACAGCAGACCTTTCCTGTCTCACCAGGTTGCTCCCCTCAGCAGTGTATTTCAGTCAGTCTGCCTATTCTGCTCCCCACTCTGTCTCTGGTGAATCCTCTCACCTCCTGCATCTCTGGCCTACACCCCAGCTCTTGTATGTATAAATAAATATTTTTTTTAAAAAAGAAAATTATAAGGATCTGTCAAAAGAAATAAAAAGATAGGGTCTCCCTGGTGGTGCAGCAGGTTAAGCACAGCACTATGAAGCTATTCTCCTGCCTTGCTCACTGCTCCCCTCAGCAGTGTGCTTCAGTAGATCTGCCTATTCTTCTCCCTACTCTGTCTCTGGTGAATCCTCTCACTGCCCCACACCTCTGGCCTATACCCCAGCTTGTATGTATAAGTGAATAAATCTTTGAAAAAAAAAAGATGAAAAAAAAAAAAGAAATGGAAAGATACCCATCTTCATGGATTGGAAGAATAAATATTGTTCAGATGGCTATAAAGCAATTTACAGACTCAATGCAACACCTATCAAAATCCTAATGATATTTTTTGAGGGAACAAAACAATTATAAAATTAGGGTGAAATCACAAAAGACCCTGAACAACCAAAGCCGTCCTGAAAGAAGAAAAATGAAGGTATCGTGCTCCCTGACTTCAAAATAAACTACAAAACAATAGCATTCAAAACAGTACCGTACTGGAACAAAAACAGAAACAGACCAATGAAACAAAGAGCCGAGAAATAAATCCACAAAAATATGGAAAATTAATCTTTGACGAAGGAGCCATACAATGGAGAAAGGAAAATCTTTTTAACAAATGGTACTGGGAAAACTGGACAGTGACATGCAAAAAAATGACAATCATTATCTGATTCCATACACAAAATTTAATTTAAAATGGATTACAGATTTGGACATAACACCTGAAGCCATAAAATAGATAAATGAAAACATAAATGAAACACTCCTGGACATTAACAACGCTTAGGACTCAACTGCAAAGGTAAGGGGGGCAAAGGAAAAATAAATAAATAGGACTATGTCAAACAGAAAAGTCTTCTTGTAGCAAAAGAAAGCACCATAAAAACAAAACAGGCAACTTATAAAGAAGTTATTTAGAAGATATTTGCACATCACACATCCAACCAGGGATTGAATTCCAAAATAAAGAACTCATACAACTCAACAATAACAACACAAAACCCAGTCAAAAAATGGGCAAAGGATCTAAACAGACACTTCTTCAAAGAGAATGTATAGATAGCCCACATCACATGAAAAAATGCTCAACATCACTTACTAGAAGAGAAATACAAATCAAAACCTCAAAGAAACATCATTTTACCCATGTGAGAATGGTCTATCTCAAAAAAACTGGAAACAATTTATGTTGGTGAGGATATAGAGAAAAAGATGTATTCAATCACGATTGATGAGAGTGTAAATAGGTCCAGCCTTATTGGAAAATGGTAAAATTCCTTTAAAAACTAAAAATGAAAATCTCTTATGATAGAAAAGTAGCACTTTTCTAAAGAATATGAAAATATGGTTTTTCAGGACTGTTTGCAAGGAAGGGTATTTGAAGCAAAGCTGCACCAAAATAGCAAATGCAGTTACTGCTGCTCTGTCTCCAGCTTCATGTTTCCCTGGACAAAAATGCGCTAAATTGTCTCTAAGTTTAAAACATTCTGCACAACATGGCAAGACATAACCACTAGAACTGGACACCCGACAATGAATCAACTGAAATGCCCATCGAATGAGTGGAATTAAAAAAAAATGTATTTATACTCAACTATTTTAAAAGATCAAACAGTGTCTTTTGGGACGAAAATGGATGAATCTTCAGGTGATTACACTAAGTGAAATAAGTCAGAAGGTGAAATACAATTACCAGATGATTTCACTCATTTGTGGAATATAAATAACCAAAGAAAACACACTGGCAAACCACACAATAATAACAGCGTCTGTAAAAAATATAGTGGGTGGGGGTGGGGGTAGGCTAGATTGGGGGAGTGATGAGCGATGTAATAGTGGATGAGCACTGGAATTTTGGTAGAGGGTGAGTGAAGCATGTATACATGTTGAGGTGTGATCTTGTACTCTCAAAATTATATAGCTATGTAAACAAATGGTAAGTCAATAAAATTTCATTAAGGAAGGAAGGAAAACTGGCAATCAAGGCTCTTCACCAAAAAAAGTGCTAAATGGCTTTTGCCTAGCTTTTTTCTTCTGCCTTTGATCACCCTGCCCCCGACTCAGAGAGGTCTTTCACTCCATGCTATCTGTCATCTTTCCACAAGTCCAAATTCTACCCATTCTTTAAAATATGGTTTAGAAGTCGCCTCTTCCTTTATCTTTATAACTAAAAGTAAACCCTCCTCTCTCTAAACCCTTGAAGCACATTATCACCTTACCATACAATACTTTCTGCCTTACATTATCTTTGTTTCCATATTTAATCCCACAAAAGCATAAAAGTCTCAAAGTCAACATTTCTGTCACGTTTATCTCTGTTCAAAATGCTTAACACAATGCCTTGCACATATTAAGCACGGTAAGTGAGCTACATAAATGGCCTAGGTGAAGAGAAATCCACTAAAACAACTGCAGGTTAGGAATCCAGAGACGTGGCTTTGGCTAATCACCAGCTATATAATCCAAAACTTGAAGCTTTTGGTATGGTCACTGCAAAGTGAAGAAGGTGGGCTAAATCAGTTTGTTTGTTTGTTTTTAACTACAAGCTGGTATTCATTAGATGGGTGTAAAATCAATCTGGGTGTCAAAAACCCAGCATTTTTTAAAAATGAAATGGAGTAGGAAATATCAAAGTGTGTTGTAGGTAGTGGTATGCTGTAAATGTTTAACGACTGGCTATCCAGAGGGGAGTAAAGCCCTGAATTGTACCATTAGCTGATTTCCTGTGTAAATATTCCCACCACGGCCAATTTCAAGTTACCAACAAAACATCACTGAACATAGAGCTAGGTGAGAATAGGCCTAGCTGCTCTTGCAACTCATTATTATGAGCAAACTCCAGTAAGGTCCTAAGGTCCTAAATGTATTGTTTCACCGAACTTTTCTTTCCACCGTGGTGGGGTCGGGGGGTAGGGATGCATGTGTCTCACACTCAATGAGGGTATAAAATGTATTTCTTACTGTGAGTCAATGTCGAAAGTTTAATAAATTTCAGTTAAACAATCTTGTCTCTTACAGTAAAGTTTACTCTTGGTTATATATAATGTCCTCTTTACCACCACAAATTCTCTTCCTCTTCAAAAAATGAGAGTGACAGATGTCTACTGACATTACCAGAAGGCAAATTATAAGGAAAAGAAGTTTGGCTTAGGAAGCATGAGCAAAAGTCTTTGTTCAGCCCCAAAAACCTGCAGAACACAACACACTCCTACTAGTAGCCATAGCTCATTTAGCAAAGGGAAAGAGGACGAGGGAAGAGAAAATCTATAATATGAAAAAACAATTCAAGTAATTGTGATTTGTGCCCATTCTCCTACCTCACTGAGAACCTTGGGTCCAGAGGAAACCAGAGCTTTAAAAAAAGTAAATTTCCTGGGCCTCACTGATGGCGCAGCGGTTGAGCGCTGCGCTGTGGAGCTGTCGAGAGTTCGACGCCCACCCAGCCAGGGAGAATCCCACATGGTGCGGCAGACCTCTCCTGCCTCGCCCGCTGCTCCCCTCAGCAGTGTATTTCTGATCTGCCTGTTCTGCTCCCTACTCTGTCTCTGGTGAACCCTCTCGCCGCCCCACACCTCTGGTCTGTACCCCAGCTTGTATGTATAAATAAATAAATCTTTTTTTTAAAAAAGTAAATTTCCACATACTACTTCATGTAGTACATACAGACTTTGATTTATGATGCACACCTGAGACTTAAATAATGTTGTCATACAGTATTCAATTTTTTTTTAAAAAGTTTCCACACCTGATGCCTCTCAGACAAATTCTCCAGTACAAGTTTGCATACCTTCATAAACCCTACATTAGTAAAAATTCCTTATAAGAATTAAAATTTTGCCATGTAATACTAACAACATGTAGCACTTGTGGAATTTAGAAGAGGCAGAGGAAAAACTAGCAAACTGTCAGATTTGATATTCTGGGAAAATCAGGCTTTTATTGAAAAAACACTTATTTTCTTTTTTCTTATTTAAGCTTTCTAAAGTGGATGGAGACATTTCTTGAATATATTTTTGGCTGCACTGTCTATCACAACAACATAGTCTGTAACCAGGCTTTTCATGAGTGTTAATAAAACACTGTATTTTCTATTTTTAAGGCTATTTAGAATACAAGAAGGCTCAGAACTTCAAATATACAAATAATCTCATCCCAAGTTTAACTTTGAATCAACAATACACGCCTAGAAGTTTCCCAAGAAAATTCAACAAATTTATAGCAAAAAAAAAAAAAGCCAAAAGATGACAAAAAGGTCAGCATGAGCACAAACTTGTAATTTTCAAACAATTACAGCAACCTATCTGTTGAATGAGTATAATATGGAAAGTAAATTAAGTATGAAAAGGAGAATGTTGAGATACAAGTTCTGCTTACTTCCATTAACCCTTCCTTATTAGGGTTCACATACTTATATCCAATTTCAAACACTGACCTTAAAGTAAAAATTATTCTCCACTCTGAAAAGCTGAGTCAAGTAAAACACTGTCTTTCTACATGCACAATTTTAAAACTCTCCGTAAAAACTGAGATTGTATTACCGTAACTCTGCCTCAAGTCTGTACACTCTCTGTCTCTGTTGTTTGTGGTGGCAAATGTTCATAAGACTATCTCCATAAGAAATTACTGAGCTCTCTGCAGAACCAGAAACTAGAATAATCTTGGGCTGCTGGTCATCCTCAGACCCAGTGGCTGATCTATTTAAGGCAAGGGCTACAAACATGCAGCAACTCGTGAAAACTTGAGAAACACAGAAAATGGCTCTGTGGCTGAGAATCTGATAGGTTACAGTATCTACTTTATTTTCTATTCAGCCATAATCATCCCCACACCACTTTAAGACAGTGCTAGGCCAGAATGCAGTTCCAGTTCCACAACCTCAATACAAAATTTCTTTACTACTAAGCTATTACTCTCTTCAAAGTTAATCGCCAGAAGGCTGGCTGTCTCCCACTCATAATATTTTCACTTGACAAAACAAAATTCCTTTTTTGACTACTTCAAAAGAATGGATAAAAGAACTTTCCATTTTAATACTGTATTATCTGAGTTCAAATAAATATCCAGTAGTTAAATAAGTTCAAGTTTGGAGTAGAGCAATGGAAAAAAATTTAAGCACAAGTTTTTAGAAGTCACAAATTTATAGCTGGTGACCCGATAACCATAAAAACAGCTGTTTCACATGCCTAAGTAAATTCTGTCATTCAAATAAAAAGCATCATAATGATTACTAAAGTAAAACAAAAGTTATCTGAATCACGAAACAATTATCAAAGGAATAAAAAGTCTTAGGATAGTACAAATACAGCATGTAAAAATTCCCATCAAATAATTTAAGCCAAAAAAATTCATACATTTAGGCATATTCTTTTTATGTTGGTATATACTCTATTATAAGTCCCAATAGTACTGGAACCTACTACCTTGTTTCCCGCTTTCTAGAGTACTTCTAAACACTGCCCTTTCATACCCCTTCTCCCCACATGACTTATTAATATATAATATCAGAGAACATATTGAACTAATTCATAGAGACACCAGTCTAACTTAAAGTGTTAACACCCCAAGCAGGTGTATATTTAATACAATTTGATGATAGCATATACATTAAATTCATCTAGCTTTTCTCCTTTGCGATTTCATTTTAGTTTCACAGAAATTCTCTATTGAAATAATGAATCACAGGCCAGTTTTCCGGTGCTAGCAGTTCATGCACCAATATTTTCCATGGACAAAATTCACTTACAATTTAACCACAAGTAAAGTTTGTACCTTCTCACCTCATAACTGGGTAGGCTACAGAAGTGCAGAAGAAGCCAAGTATAAATACTATTATGAGAAAAGCCAGGTTTTCATGAATTTGTGTTTCCAGAATTTAAGCAACTACCTACCCACCACCATGTACAAGAAAACTTTAAATGTATTAAAAATCCTCTAAAGCTTCCAGTCCCCAAAATGCAGGCCTTGAAATCAATTTCCAGTCAGCGCTGAAATCTACCAAGCAGGTAAGTTCTTATTACCATTAGTTTAAAATGAGGTTTGTGTTTCTCTTCAGCTGCAGGAAACCCTCAGTGCTGCAAGTGACCACCTACATTTTGACACATTTTCTAAGACAAAGCTATCTTAGAGATCCAAGGGGATACTGCCCTGGGATCAGGGCGGGTGGGTGGGGGTGGGGGGTAAACCCTGTCATTTCATTCCCCTAGCACTCAGCCACCTCCCGCTGGCCGGTGGCCCCTTTCCACATGCTGACGCACAGCCCAGCCCTGCACCGTTGGCGACCAGTACAAAGTACTAGCCCAGTCTCAGAAACTTTGAGTTATCAGCACCCACAGCCTGGACGGGGGCTGTTTGTCAGGGCCAGGCGGTCAACTTTCAAGCGGGGCACTCCTGGCAGGTAGAGATCTGCCCAGGATGCAGCCCATCCCAGACTGCAAAACCACAAGCATCCACAGCAGAAGCGGAGCAAAGTGCCGGGAGGAGACCGGAGAAGCGCGAGGGCGAGACGCGGTCACGAACCGAAGCCTGCGTGTAGCTAAGAAAACACCCTGACCACACGCCCCCCGGACGCTGGGCTGCTGGGACTGCGAGCCCGGCAGCAGCCACCGCGCGGCGACGGAGGCGGCGATGTCAGAAGGGCACAGCTGGAGGCAAGCGGCCAAGTCACCACCCCGCCCCCAGGTGAGGGGCTCGGGCTCCGACCCCGCCCGCCCTCCCGCCAGCCCGGGCCGCCAGGAGCCGCCACGGGAGTGAACCGCGGCGCCCCGAAGGCGACCCACAGCCCCGAACCCGCCCGGTACCCTCCTCCCCGAGGTCCTTTCGCATCCCGTCCCGGGCCCGGCACCCAGCTTGACCCTCCCCCGGCCCAACCCCGGCGCCTATACCCCCGGCCCGGCCCGCGACTCCGGGCCGCCAGCCCGCCCGCCCGTAGAAGGCCGCCCTCGCCTCACCTCCTCACGTCTGCGCGGGCAGGGCCGGAACAACTCCGCCAGGCGCCCTCGTCCCACCCGCCGCCCGGCGCCCTGCGGCCCGGCCCGTCCCGTTCACTCCGCTGCCGCCAGAGCCCAGAGAGGGCGGAGGGAGCAGGGCGGAGGGATGGAGCAGGGAGGGGAGGAGGACCGCCCGGCAGGAAGAGGCGAGGGAGGGGGCGGGCCGAGGAGGAGGTGGCTCGGGAGCGCGCGCGTCCCAGTCCCTCAGTGTGGCGTGCGCGCTCCTGAGAGCGGAGGCACTTTCACAGCTCCCGGAGGCGGCGACGCGCACGCGCGTACACGTCCCAGACTGGCCGCAGTTAGGTCAGCCCTCCCGCCAGCCCGGGCCGCCAGGAGCCGCCACGGGAGAGAACCGCGGCGTCCCGAAGGCGACCCACAGCCCCGAACCCACCCGGTACCCTCCTTCGCGAGATCCTTTCGCATCCCGTCCCGGGCCCGGACCCCAGCTTGACCCCTCCCCCGCGCCAACACCCCCGGCCCGGAGGAGCAGACCTACAAAGTCAATTGTTAGATCAGGAACCTGGGGAGTGGGAAGAGGTGTTCTTAGCCCTTCAGAAGCCCCGAGGGATAACAGCCCAAAAGCTATCCCACGCGGGCGCGCGGAGGGACAGCCCCGCGCGATAGAGGGACCTGCCCAGAGGTTACTGAGTCATCAGAAAATTCTGAGTTTGGAGCAATTGCTTTGCTTTTTTTGGTCATAAATCCGGTTTACACACTTTCATTCTTAATGCCTAGTAATGAATCTTCAAGGACGTCACCTTGAAGAATATAGTATAACTTTTCACGCCTCTTGCAATGTGTCTCCTGTGCCTAGGAAACGCTCCTTGGTGCCTTCTGTGGGTTTCAGCGGAGAGAGAAGGGAAATAACCTTCGGGGAATAAACAAGAAAGCACTCAGCACTATTCCCCTAATGAAGAAAACTTGCCCTCATTTACACCTTTTTATATCTTAGGGTAATGAAATTTGGGGATACAAAATAGATAGAAATAAAACAAACCAACTCTTTTAACCTATACAGATACTGTGCTGATCTTTAACCTGTGAATAGCCTTTCTAGATCCGGCAGCCAGGAATTGCCTGTAAATTTTCCGAATTTCCTTAGCATTTTGATTCTATAGATGTGTGTCACTTATGTATTCAACTTGATCTAGGTAAATCTGTGCAATGTTTTCTGACCCTGAAGAATCCCTGAGGACCTCTTCTTTCATTTTTGTATCTTCCACAGCACTTAGCGTACAAAGCCCTCATAAATGTTATTGCATTACTAATTGAATACAGTGCAGCTAGAGTTAAGGGTATATCCAGTGGTTTGAGCTCTAAGATGATTTCTTTAGTTTAAAATTATCCCTGCACTGATTTCCCCACTTGGTCCAAAATCTACCCTGAGAAAAGACATTTGTGCAAAGAACAAAAAAGAATTCCTTTCCTTACTTAAACGTTTATAGATGCTGGGACCTATCAAGAGTGTTAAACTTTTTATGTTTCCCTTACCTTCTGGGCTCCTTCCCAGAAGGTCCTTTATTGACCTTAATAATAATGATCCAAAGAGTTTTCCTAGCTCTGAGCCTTACTCAATAAATGCTGGAGTTTGAATTTAATCAAGGTAGGGTTAAAAGAACTCAAATCATCTGTTGATTTCCTGAGACATACTATTAATTAATAAATCAACAATTAGGCAATAAGCCACTACTAAATAAAATACTAACAAGGTTACATTGGGAATAATCTACCAAAAAAAAAAAAAAGAAATCGTAGTTTCTGCCTCCTTATATCTCCTAGCTTATGAGCTTTTTTTTTCCAATATCTTTTACATCATTGTGTATTCCCCTAAAATTCCCACCACCAATTCACTCTTGAACCATCACCACTATCCCTTGTGCTTTTCTCTACCCTGTTTTGATCCCTCCCTCTGCAGAATGTCACTGATTTACGGTTACTTGCTAATTTTGTTGTTGTTATTGTTGTTGTTGTTATTTTTTTTCCTAGTTCCCCTATAGTCCTCCTATGTGTGAAACCATTTGATATTTTTCTCTTTCCTTCTGGCTTATTTCACTCAGCATGATCCCTTCTAGCTCCATCCATGTTGCTGCACATGGCATGAGTTTATGTCTTTTGATTGCTGAATAGTATCCCATTGTGTATGTATACCACATCTTCTTGATCCAGTGATCTGTTTTTGAGCATATGGGTTGTTTCCAAGTCTTATCTATTGTAAATAGTGCTGCAATAAACATAGGGTGACAGATATCTTTTTTTTATTAACGTTTTTGTGTCTTTGGGTGGATTCCTAAGAGTAGAATTGCTGGGTCATATGGTAGCTCCGTTTTCAGTAGTTTGAGGAAACTCCACACAGCATTCCAGAGTGGTTGGACCAGTTTGCATTCCCACCAGCAGTGTAGGATAGTTCCTTTTTCTCCACATCCTCACCAACATTAGTTGTTGCCTGTTTTTTTAATGTGTGCTTTTGAGAAGCTTTTTGACAAAAGGACAATGCTATGGTAATTATCTGCACTCAGTAAGAAATTTAACCCCCCCAAAATGAAATTGATTTCTTAAAATGGTAAGTCCAAATTCAGTTCCAGATGCTTTGAAAGCAATTATAGTGGCCACTGTTGGCTGTTGCCAGTTAATTCTATTAAAGTGGAACATGGCATCTAAGTCACTATTGTAGGATCAATCCATGTGCCAACTTGCTACGAAGAAAATAAAACCTCTGTCCCATCGCCACATGTCACACCTCTAGTCATCACGGTCATTCTGTAAAATTGAACTGTTTCTCATGTTAGAACCTAGATAAGGGATGTCACAAGAGAACCTAGATAAGAAAACAAGTCACAAGACAACTTAGATAAGAGACAGGGAAGGTTTTAGTCAAATTTACCCTTACCACCAGGAAAGGAATTCTAACTACATGTCAAAAAATTATTAAAGCATTCTTCATGTGTGTTGCTCCCTTCTCTACTTACTGTGACTTCCTTTGCATTAAGCATATCCTAGCAGCACTGGCCCATGAAATGACTAGAGCGCTTGCTTTGCAAGAAGGTATTATAAAATATTCTAGCATGATTTAGCATATGACACATTCCCCAAAAAATGGTGGCCTAAGGCCAAATCAAACCCTCAAACATTTTGTTTGACCTGCATGGTGCTCAAAATATGAATAAAAATAATTAAACAATGTTAAAAGCCAGAATATTTTACATGCTTTCCAGGTTTCTCTTTAAAAAAAGTGATAATTTGGTAACAGTGGGCTTGCATTTTCACGTTATAATAATCAGCTACGGGACATGCATTCTCTCTTTTCCCCAAGTCTTTACAGTCCCTATTGTATCTTATACTGTCCTCATTCCCTCATTGGGTCTGCAATTCCAATTTAAAATATCATAATATCAAAAAAAAAAAACACCTGGAAACAACTTAAACATTAAACAAAAATGGAAGAGTTTAAACTATGATAGTTAAAGAAGGTGAAATATTATATTGCTTTTATAATGGGCTTTATTGGTGAATTTTTCAGCTGGTGTTTCCATCTCTCTGAGATCATGAGGCAGTTAATGATTTTGGATGACTATAGTCCCAGCTCCAACTCCCAAATATGGACCCTAATTGATGTACCTAATCAACTTAATCCCATCCTCATCTGACTGTGTCTGTGTTCATGAATATACACTAACTCAGGTCTAATTTGGTCTAATCATAAGGAAGCTCACATCTTGTATTTGCTGGGAGGAGAAAAGTGCTGTCTTACTCTGGCTAGTCTGGTGGTTGAGCTGTGAGTCTGTAATTACTGCAGCCACTTTGTTACCCTGAGGGGAGCCAACCTGAAATTAAAGCTGACACATGATGGAAGAGCTCAAATTCAGCTTGAACCTACCCCTTCCTCTTCATTCAGTAAATTCCCTGAGCCAACAAATTTTCTTTCTTTGAATTTGGCTTTTTATTACTTGCAACCAACCTAAATTTGCCATGCATGTTATAAAAGAAAGAGCTGTAGTTGCATTGTCTGACTCTTGTACAGAAACATTTCCAATAAGATGAATAGGTCACAACCTACCTAGAAAAATTTTAGATGGTCTTGAAAATACAACACACACACACCCCAAAAAATTCCTTCTCTGATTATATTACCTACTACCTGAGAATCCATTGTTACATCTTTTTTTTTTGACATTTCAAAAATAACAGTGTTTTATAGTTTATGATTAGTAAGTGTTATTTATGGAATATTATATGGGAAGATTTATAATATAAGCTAGAGGAAATGTAAATAAAATTTGCTAAATATTATTTTGTGGCCTGGCTACACCTTTTTTTTTAAGATTCATTTTTTTGTTTCTGCATACAAGCTGGGATGCCCCCAGAGGTGTGAGGCGGTGAGAGCATTCACCAGAGACAGAGTAGGGAGTAGAACAGGGGGATCTCCGGAAATACACTGCTGAGGGGAGCAGCGGGCGAGGCAGGAGAGGTCTGCCATGCCATGTGAGATTCTCCCAGGCCAGGCATTGAACTCACACTGCAGTTGCCCTACAGCTCCACAGGCTGCGCCAACCCATTGCACCACCAGGGAGTCCCTGGTTACACATTTTTTAAAAACTGACTTAAACGCTGTATTTTTAAAAATCTGTTGTTCATTTACTTGTCTGTGGGATTATATTTTCACTCCTCTATATGTACACACTCTTGCCTCACAGAAACTCCCATGCCAATACCCTAGCCTCTTCTTTCCCCTATTCCCTCTTCCCTTACTGTCCGCTCTGGTAACTAGTATATTTTTCACTAAATGTGTATTGTGATTTTACCAACTTTCCCTGAGAAGAGGACTTCATGACTCTAATTAGCAATTCAGCAATCTTGTATAAATGACTTTATCAGACAGTTTTTGAGTAGCCTTTTTTTTTTTTAATACGGAGAAGATTGAAAAGGAAACTCTGGAAACCTGAGGGAAGTGAGGGGGAGAGACAAATGGACTAGAGAAGACTAGAGATACAGAAGATACAAATTTCATTTTCACAGTTCTATGTAGGGCTGCAGTTTAGAGTAATTCAGGCAAATCATATTTAACCTATAGGCTAAAACGAACCTATATTACAAACACACTCTTAAGACTGAAAGAGAACAAAATCAAATAATATTATACAGGGATCAAAAAGTTTTCTCAGCAGTGGAAGAGGCAGCAGAGCCATAAATGTCTCTGTGAAGAATAGCTAACACACTCTTTATGTATTTTGGTAAGAAAGGAAAAGGACACCTGCCCAAAACTGTTTTCCCCATACCATGTGGCATGTGTCTGAAATTCATCTCACCATCAGAGTCCTTTCGTTTTATCTAGGATAGAGATTCTCTTTAATGTATAACAACATCACCTGCATAATAGTTCTCAAGTTTTAATGATTGCCTATGATTTACTATATGATTTTGAGAATACAACTTCACACCTCTACATGTATACTTTTAACTCATTCTCCACCAAAGCTCCAGTGTCAGTGTTCTATAATCTTCTCTCCCCTATCCTTTCTTTCCTCCCCCACCTCCTCTTATAACCTCTTATAACCTCCTCTTATATTTTTCACAGTTTGACAATTATTTTGGTCATATTTTTCACCTGTATTATTTAAAATGCTCAACCCCTAAGAGATTCTGTAACTCTGGGATAGGACTCAGGACCTGTTTGTTTTAACTTTTTATTACAAAAATGTTCAAGCACATAGAAAGTAGAGAGAACTGTATAGAGAGAACTGTATAATGAGTGTTCAAGCATCAATAACTCAGTTTAAGCAATTATTAGCATATGACCAATCTCCTCATCCTCATCTCCCACATGAATTTCACCTGTAAACACTTCATTACACAGTACTAAAAAGGGTTTTTTTCCACAATCACTAAATTCTAGAATGTGGGAAACACTACAGGATGGACCACCAAGTTCCTTTAACAAATAAATTAGTAAAAATAGGAAGGAGGATTATTAAACTTGCTTGGATGAAGATTTTGTTTGTTTTTAACAGCTTCCTGAGATCTAATTACCATACAGTTCACTACACATATTTAGAGTGTACAATTTGACAAGTTTTAAGATATGTATACATCTGTAAAACCATATTCACAGTCAAGATAGTGAACATATCTGTCATCCCAATAAATTTCTTTGTGCCCCTTTGTAACTTCTGACTCCTACTTCCCTTCATCTCCCTCATCCTCTGACAACATCTGATCTACTATCACTGTAGATTAGTTTGAATTTCCTAGAGTTTTCTATAAATGGAATCACACAGTATATATTTTCTCTGCTTCTTTTTTAACTTGGCATAATGATTTTGAGATTTATCCATGCTGTTGCCTGTCCTTTCAGTTTCCCAGTCTCACAGCATGTACCCAGTTGCAGGGTCCAAGTCAGGAATTGGCCTTCAGCACAAACTTGACTTTAACTCCCTGTTTTTCTTTTTTCTAAAATCTGGGAATTTCTCACTTTCTTTCAAAACATTGACACTAGCAAAAAAAAAAAATCTTTATTATTTTGTAGGTTATTATCCATCGTGTTTATATTTTCAGAAAGGTAGAGAGTCTTTCCTTGTCAACCAGGTTTATCATATTAATTTGAATTAGATTGTTTTAACAGTGTGGGGAAAAAAACTGTTGGAAAAGAGTGCTTCTTTCTGACAGTGTAAAGAAACTTGAAAAGGAACTCAACTTTTTAACAACGTAAAAAGTCTCTGTAGTCAATTGACCGCTGCTTCCCTCAGCAGTGTCTTTCAGTGGATCTACCTGTTCTGCTCCCTACTCTGTCCCTGGTAAATCCTTCACCCCCATCCCCATACCTCTTGCCTACAACCCAGTCCTCCTATGCAAAAATTAAAAAAAAAATTTTAATTTCTATAGTCAAAAAAGAAGCCTGTCTCTGGTAGAGGTGGTGCCAAACCATTTTAGCAGAGTTCTTGTGCCTGATGCTTTCCCTGTACCAGGCACACAAACATAGCTTTTGCAGTGACCACAAGTTTCCTTGAAGTGCTTGCCATAAGCCTAGAAATTAGATTTTGGGTAAAAAGAAATATTCCTTAAATACATGTGCTTTGCTGAAAAACAACTTCAAGAAATTATAAATACTCTATGATAAAGGAAGGAAAATTATTACTTTCCCCTTCTCAGTCACGGGAAATTCAACCCCTCTTCACTCCCACCCCACAAAACATTTTTAGTCCCTTTTTCCCTTTGCTACAGAAAAATAAGTTGCAAATTTGAAAAAAAAAAAACAACACTATTTAACATAAAAGTAAATAAGAATTATTAAATGACAAATTTAAAAATTACTTACACTTCTATAATTTCAGGAAGATTCTTACTATTTAATTCTTCAATTTAATAACAATAACAACCTCTTGTGGAAGACCATTAGTTAGTGATATTTATACCTACTAATACTAAGCATTTCAAATGTCAAATCAAAAGCTAGGCTTTAGGATTATTTTAATAAAAATTATGTTGTTCTGGGGCTTCCCTGGTGGCACAACGGGTTAAATTGCAGCACTATGAAACTATCCAGAGCCACCGAAGCACAAGTTTGATCCCCAGCCAGGGAGCTTCCCCCATGACACAGCAAACTTCTGTTTTGCCCACTGCTCCCCTCAGCAGTGCCTTCAGTTGATCTGCCTGTTCTGCTCCCCACTCTGTCTCTGGTGAATCCTCATAACCCCCATACCTCTGGCCTACACCCCAGCTTGTATGCATAAATAAATAAATAAATCTTTTTTTTAATTATGTTGTTCTGTGATTATATTAATAATATCTATTTCATAAGGCAGATGTTGAATAAATGGATGTTCATTATGTTTTACCTTTTGGTATATTTAAAGTTGCCTGATAATATTTAATCAACTTTCACCATCACTTTATGCCTTACTTAGATATATATCCTTCAGTCTCTTTTATGGAATTAATCTCTCTCATCTGTGCCCTTAATACCTGATATATATCTTCTCACAGCACCCATAACACTTTCTTACATTTTGAATTTTTGTGATTATCTCCACTAGACTTTATCTCTTTAAAGACAAAAATTACGTCTTTTTTTCCCCTAGTGCCTACACATTTACTAAAAGTTTATTGCGTGAATGAGAATGAATAAATGCATTCAGAAATCTCTTTTAGAAATTACTGAAATGCTTCTCAAGGAAACAGAAAGTGTGTATCATATAACAGATTCTGAGTTTCCTGGTCATTCATATATCAGTCTTTGACTGCAAGTGAGAAAATCATATCTATAGTCCAATTAATGATATTTACCAATAATTCTAATATATTAATAGTATTTAATCTAGCCATTTTATTGAAAAAAATGTATTTAAATCTCCACACCTGTGATTCCTAACTCCTTGCCTCAATATTCATTCTCTCTTTCCATCATAGTAACAGAACCCCCAAATTTATTCAAGATTAGAAATGAGTCTTTAATGACTGCTTTCTTTAAAATCATGCACCTCTTTAAAACCAAACCCTTCTAACTCCATCTGGAGGTGTTTTAATTTGCAGAATAATTTCAGTAATTGATGATTTAAACAGCTTGCTACTGATTTGGATTTCTACGTATTCTAAGTTTCCCTTTTCTGAAGACCTTCCTTTCCTCCTAAGTGAATAAGCAAAAAATAAATAAATAAATAAATAAATTTTAGAATAAAGAATTAAAATAGTTTCATAATAATTTTTAATTGAAATTCTCTATCTGAATCCATCATATCTAGAAAGGCAGATGATAAAAAAGTTTGTATGAGACTTTCAGAATTTTTTTACCTTAATGACTACAGCTTAAGGTGTTTTAAGTCCATTTTGATCGATAGTCTTTTAATTGAAAATATGCTCTATTTCCCCCTGCTTCAGGAAGAGTAGACTTTTTTTCACTCAAATTTTACATTTATTTCCTCCACAAACTGAGTATTGTACATCTTATTTATTTCAGGATTCTACAGGAGTGATTGGTGAGTGAAACTACTACAGGCATTGTCAAAATTTCTATTTTGTAAATTTAGGCTTTCAATGCTTAATCCCTCCTAAGATTTGTACCTGCAAGACCTGAAAGATTTCCCTCAACTCTACAGTGGACAATCTGTATATGTTATATTGAGCTAACATGACTTATGAGATATAGCCAAAACATAACCACTCTTTTGAAATTAATTTAGAGGAATCAGGTTTTCCCCAGCCACAAGGAAATAATTTCCAGCCAATCTCATGACTTTCTGCCTATTTCTAGAAAACAGAAAGTCTTACAATCACTTTTAAGTCACAAAATTGAGCTTCAATTTGACATTTAGAAAGGAAAGTTTTAGAAAAAAAGGAATGTATTCAGCTGCTTCTCTCTTTCCTGCCTTCTTTCTCCCCTACTCAGTAGCTGCTGCTATTTACCATCTGGATTAGAGTTGGGAAGGAATTGAGAAAAGGGGACAGAAAGGTCATGCTTGACTCACACTTAGTGAGATGTCCTCCCTGGCACTGGTAGATGTTTAAAGCTGACCGGTCTTGGGGGAACTTTGGTGATTTTCTCAGAGGATTGATGCTTGGCCACTCAAACTACAACTCTTCCAACAACTCCTGTCACGCAAACCCGCTCTTTGATTCCTCTTGCTTCCACTTCTTCCTTAGCCTCAGATAGTTCAGATATCCACACCACATAGTTCCCTCTGTTAGAGCACAATTGATGTCTCAGGCAGTTCTCTTGGGCAGGAATCAGAAGGAGCTCTGGAGTGGCTCTTTCTACACCACGTGAGCCACATCCAGTCTGTGGAGATGATTACATACCCCCTATCCCCACAAACTGTGAGGGAGCTATCCAGTCCCAATGCAACTGGAAATGCTCTTTTCAATAGCAAAGACCTTGTCAGGACATCAGTTCTTGGCACTCTAGAATTTCCTGAGGGGAGTCAGATGCCAGCTCTTATCTCTCACCCTTCCCAACATAATGCTTGGAATAATTCTGTAAAAATCCCCACTCACTAGGTCAGAGGGCAGGCACCCTCTCCTCCTTCATCCTAGTGAGAGGAAGGAGGATGCAGAGCATGACTCTCTAAAGAACCTTTCCAAAATTCAACCTCACTTTTCACTCTCTGAGCAGGAAGGCAAAATCCTTGCAGTTTTTAAGAGACAGCTAACCACTGAAAATTTGTTTTGAACTTTTCTGCTTGCTAGTTTGGTACTTCACTCTGAAATTTCACACCGGTTATGTTGGAATGCTTCTGCTGAAATTTTCTATGCAATCTCATATTATATTTGTTACAGTGTTAAGATTCAAAGAGCCAGGCTTCTCAGAGACATGTTTAAGAAAAAATTAGGGTCTTCCTAGTGGCCTAGGGGTTAAGTCTCAGCACTATCACCACTACGGCCTGAATTTGATCCCAGCCAGGGCGCTAACCCACATATGACACAGCAGACCTCTCCTGTCTCGCCCACTGCTCCCCTTAGCAGTGTATTTCAGTAGATCCACCTGTTCTGCTCCCCACTCTAACTCTGAGGAATCCCTTACCCACCCCCCCGTACTTCTGTCCTACACCCCGGTTCTTCTGTGCAATAAATAAATACTAACAAAAGAAAAATTAGCATAGTTTTCCAATAACTTTTGCTTTAGGAAATAAAATCCTTTATTACTACAGGAATACAAACTGATAATAATCATAAAATGTCAATTATAGACTAAGTAAAATTTGTTGTTTTTTTTCCTCTGATCAGTAACTTTTACCCACAGTTTCTTCTAATTTCAACAACTTCTTTCCTATTGCACCATGAGTACATTAAGACCTAAGAAACCATCCTGTAATAAATCCTGAATTTTCATTTCAGAGTGAAAATATCATCCAGAATATATATATATTTGGCTGCTTTCTTTAAAATCAAGCACCTCTTTAAAACCAAACCCTTCTAAATCTGTCTGGAGGTGTTTTAGTATGTAGAATAATTTCAGTAAATGACAATTTAAACAGCTTGTTACTGATTTAGATTTCTACATAGTCTAACTTTCCCTTCTCTGAAGACCTTCTTTTCCTCCTAAGCGGATAACAAAAAAAGGAAAAGTGTCTTTTGTATGATTCCCTTATTTTTTTTCTCTAATCAAAATAAGACATAACAACCTTTTCTTACCCCCCCCCCCAAGACTCTGCTCTTTCCCTTCCCTCTTGGTCAAACTTTTCTATATCATTTTCATTTGGTCCTGTTAATAACAACCATTTTCATTCATTCATGGAACAAATCCTTACTGAGTACTTCTTAGGTAGGAGGCACTCTATAAGGCATTGCAGTTGCAATAGGAAATGTGGATATTTTTGGAAAATGTCAGCAGTTATGGATATTTTGGAAATATCAGCAGAAATAGACACTGTGGGCCTCCCTGGTGGCACAACAGGTTAAGTGCTGCGCTGTGGAGACTTCAGCAGCAGCGACTCTAGTTCGATGCCCAGCAGGGGAGATTCCCACATGGTGCAGCAGACCTCTCCTGCCTCGCCCGCTCCTCCCCTCAGCAGTGTATTTTCATCACTCTGCCTGTTCTGCTCCCCACTCTGTCTCTGGTGAACCCTCTCACCGCCCCACAATTCTGGCCTGCACCCCAGCTTGTATGCATAAATAAATAAATCTTTTTTAAAAAAAGAAGTAGACATTATAATTTAGTATCTAGTGTTAATAAATACAATGAAGAAAAATTAAACAGTGTAAAGGGGTAGAAAGTGCCATTTTAATTAAAGTTGTCGGGGAAGGCCTCTGAAGGTAAGCATGAACGAAAAACCTAATAAAGTAAGGCCCCTTAATGCAAATGGTCTGATATGGCAGATTCCTTGGGATACTCTAAAAACAGCAGAGAAGGCCATATGACTGGGCCAGTGATTACAGGAAAAGTGTAAAAGATGAGATTGAAGGTTCAAAATAATTATGTGGAATAATGGTATACTTGATAAGAGCATTACCAGTGAAATGGTGGGGCCAAAAAGTTTTTGGGGGTTTTTTTTGTTTGTTTTTTTTCCAAGCTGGGGTACAGGCCAGAGGCGTGGGGTGGCGAGAGGGTTCACCAGAGACAGAGCGGGGAGCAGAACAAGCAGATTGATGGAAATACACTGCTGAGGGGCTAAGTGGGTGAGGTAGGAGAGGTCTGCCGTGCCATGTGGGAATCTCCCCAGCCGGGCGCAGAACTTGTGTCGCTGCTGCTGGTAGCTTCACATTGCAGCGCTAAACCGCTGCGCCACCAGGGAGGCCCCAAAAAGTTTTATTGGAGTAGATTCAAGATAGCATGATCGATGGTGACATGGAACAGTACATATAAATAATTCTTTTGAATTTTTCTGTAAAGAAATTGGCAGAGTGGCTAAAGAAAAATATTAGCTCAAGTGAAGATTTTTTTAAATTGAAGTATAATGGACATATTAGTCTTAGGTATAAAATGATCTTTTAAAAAGATTTATTTATTTATGTATACAAGAGCTGGGGTGCAGGCCAGAGGTGTGGGGGTGGGAAAGGCGAGAGGATTCACCAGAGACAGAGAAGCAGAAAAGGCGGATTGACTGAAATACACTGCTCAGGCGAGCAGCAGGTGAGACAGGAGATGCCTGCCGTACCATGTGGGAAGCTCCCTGGCTGGGGATTGAACTCATGCTGTAGTAGCTGCCAATAGATTCATAGTACTGAGAATAACCCCTTGCACCACCAGGGAGGCCCTTAGGTATATAATGATTTGACATTTCTATATGATACAAAATGATCACCACAGTAAGTCCATTTCCCATCTATTCTGGGTAACATTTTGTATCTGCAATACAATCAATTGCCTACTGACCTCATGTTGTGCACTGCATCTCTGTGACTGATTTATTTTATAATTGGAAATTTTTACCTCTTTATTCCCTTCATCCATTTCACCTCCCTCCCTCCCCTTCCTTCCCTCTGGTAACTACCAATCTATTCTCTGTATCTATAAGGGTTTTTTTTACTTATTTTTTTAATTTAATCTTTTGTTTTGTTTTTAGATTTCACATATAACTGAAATCATAGAGCATTATTCTTTGTCTCTCTGATTTATTTCAGTTAGCATAGACCAAGACAGGGTTTCTTTTATTTAATGAAAAATATTAATTTGTATGTTAATACTAATGATCCCATGGGAGGGAAAAATTGATACAGGAAAAAGATGGGATAATTTTAGGACCAAATATCTTGAATGGGCAAAAGGAAGTAGAAGCCAGAGCCCAGGAGGAGACAGAAACAGAACCACTTCAGTCTGCATAATAAGAAGGAAGATGAGAAGTAAGTCACACTGGTAGGTAAAAGTGGTAGTGAGAAAAGGTGAAAAGTCTCTTCTGATTTCTTTTTCATCGGTGAAATGAAAAGCAAAGTCAGCAAAGTCAGCTGAGAGGGAGAAGGGAGTGAGCGGCTCCAGGGGCATGGCATCATCTGGAAGAGGAGTCAGATGACTAGAGGATGTAAAAAATTGCTGGACAGCCCTGAGAACCCACTTGAAGTTCAAGGTTGTGATTTTGAAGTGGCTCCAGTCAGCATGACATACTTCTTTCTTCCAGTTGATTAGAAGCAGGCACTGAGTAGATGGGTATTGTATTTCACCAGGCTTGGGGTTTTGCCAAGCAAAGTACCAAAGGAGAGAAAAGCACAAGTGTTGAAGGTGTCAACTCTAACTGTGCACAGCACAAACCATGTCACGAATTTATAAAAGAGCCATACTAAGTCATACAAACCAATTCATGACTTTATAAAATATTAGCCATACAATGTCAAAAATGGATTTTAATGAAAAATTTAAATAATCATAAGTAGTTTCACTACAGTGTGTGTGTGTGTATATGTATGTGTGTATATAAACATAAATAAATATATTATCTGTAATTGCCAATCACATTTGGAGATGCTATTGTTTGTATGTACGGAAGTTACAAATACTAAATAAATTCAGAAGCAATATTATTATTGCCATCATCAAGAGTGTCACTGTACCAACTATGGACTCTATCATAAATGGCTTTTCTTTCTTATCTCAGAACTCTCTATGGTTTAGGAAACACTGGGATAAAATTTTCCCTTTGTAAACTATGCAAAGCAAAATAAGACAGGAGAAAGATAAACACCACTTGGTGTCACTTATATATGGAATGTGGAGAAACCAAACAAAGAGTCAGACAAAGACAAACTTCAAAACCAGCCCTTGAATGCTGACTATTAGTAATCCATAGGGGGAGGGGAAAAGAGAGGGGAGAAAACAAGGTGAGGAGAGCACACTGGACTGTGGTGGAGGCTTGGTGGTGGAAGAGCTACAATGACTACACCTGAGGGCAGAAATTTTATACTGTCAAAAAAAATTAACAAGGATGTAAACTGATGGTACTTCATTAAACAATTTTAAAAATAAAAATAAAATCAAAAGAAAAAAAAGCTTCCCTTGGCGGCTAGGAAACTAGTCACTTAAATGTTTCCAACCAACTCATCTCCTCTCTGTCCTGAGATAACAACATTTAAGTAGATATTAGTTAAGCAATTGTATTATCTCACTCCAAAGATAGTATAACTAATTCATTGGTACTATCTGAGAATAGCCAGTACATAGTCATGTATATCACAGATGGCTCACTTTTGGCATCCAGAAGTGCCTTATGTCTTGGTCCCTTTTAGAACTGGGTGGGCTAAAGCCTTTTGTGTATTCACTCATTTTCTGACAATTACTTGAACAATTGCCTTTTGTTGTCTCAGGGGTTGGGGGAATAAAAATTAATGTTCTATGCTTTCTATCCCCAAGAGGTTTTCTCAACAGTAGGCCAGATGAGACATGCATACAAATAATTCTATAAAGCAGTTTGTGATATCAGTGTTAGAGTGTTCATATAAAGTGAATGCTATAGCTATAAAGAGAGATTGTTCATCCCAGGTAAAAAGAACAAAGAAAGCATGAGGGAAGATAATGGTTTGAAATGGGACTTGAAGGATGGCAGCATTTTCAAAGGGAGGGAGCAGAATAAGAAAGCAATCCAGGCAAACAGAACCCACATGAGCAAAGACATTGAAGGTAAGGAGGAAAAAACAGATGGAAAGAATAGTATGTTTTAGAAAATATTTGGTGTCAAGAACAAAAAGCCCACTCAGTAAAGTTTAGATAAAGAAGGATTTATTTTAAAAGAATTTCTCAGATTTAAGAACGGACAGGAAGTAGATCTGCTACCAGAACTGGAAAGTTAAAAATCAAGGTTTCCTTTTTTAAGTTAAAAATCAAGGTTTCCTTTTTTGTTTTTCATTGCAGTCTCTCTCTCTCTCTCTCTCTCTCTCTCTCTCTCTCTCTCTCTCTCTCTCTCTCTCTCTCTCTCTCTCTCTCTCTATCTCTCCTCTCCCTCCCTTCCTCCCTCCCTCCCTCTCTCCTCTTCCCTCCTCCCATCCTGGAGTGTCACCTTTGGTCCTCTAGTTCCTACTATTAGTACCCAACAACTTCTCAGAGTCTGAAATTCCTGAAAGGGAGAATTCGAATGGCTCCATTGGAACTGATATCCACACAGCTATAACTAAGAAGTATGAGGTCATGCGGTACTAATGTGGAAACTTGACCCATTCTATATGAGGGGCTGAGGATAGTGTGAAGGTCTTTGAAAATGAGACTAGGCAGGGGCTTCCCTGGTGGCCTGGGGTTAGTTAAGCTGCCAAGGCCTGAGTTCAATCCTCAACCAGGGAGCTAACCCACACATGGCCCAGCAGACTTTTCCTGTCTCACATGTTGCTCCCCTCAGCAGAGAATTTCAGTAGATCTGCCTGTTCTGCTCCCCACTCTGTCTCTGGTGAGTCCTCATACCCCACACACCCCCACCCCACACCTCTGGCCTACACCCCAGTTCTTCTACAAAATAAATAATAAATCTTTGATAAAAAGGAAAGTAGGCAAAGGAAAGAAGTCTGAACAAGAGATATATTTTGGAACTGCCAATATATGGGGACATGTATTTAACACCATGAAACTGAATGAGATCACCAAGGAAGGGAATGGAGATGGAGAAGAAACAAAGAACCAAAGACTGAGTCATAGTAGATAGATTTTGCCTGGATTGCTTTCTTTTTATTTTTTAATAAATATTTTATTTATTTACTTTTGTTATTCGTATCTTTTACATTATTGTGTGTTCCCCATAGGTTACCCATCACCTGTTCACCGTGAAGCCATCACCATAGTCCCTTGTGCTCTCCTCTTCCTCCCTCTTGAGCCCTTACCCTCTCCTCCTCCCCTGCTGAGTGTCGCATTCTTATTTGGTTCCCCTTTATTCCTGTTATAAGTGAAACCATTTGTTATTTTTCTCTTTCTTTCTGACTTATTTCACTGATCATGATCCCTTCTAGTTCCATCCATGTTGCTGTGAATTGCATGTGTTTGTCTTTTTGAATGCTGAATAGTATTCCATTGTGTATATGTACCACATCTTCTTGATCCAGTCATCTATTTTTGGGCATCTTATTCTGCTCCCTCCCTTTGAAAACGCTGCCATCCTTCAAGTCCCATGTCAAACCAAGTAGATAGAGGCTGAGTAGATGAGGATGAACTCTCAAAGGAAACTGCGGATGAGTGGCAGCTAAAGTGTGGTGTGTGGGAGACAAATGAAAATAGTATTTCAAGGAGAAAGGAATGATCCACAGGGATTGAATACTGCTGATAAGGCCACAAAGATAAGTGAGAATTTCAACATCATTCCTCAGTCTCAAGTAAATGAAGTTAACAAACCATTTTTTTGTGTGTTTGCTTTTAAAATCACAAGGATAGAGGTGATGATTTCTTACTGCCTCTTAAATAAATGGTATCATCTTCAAGAAGATTATAATCAGAATATTCATTAAGTTTACTACAGTTCCAATCATAGTATCATTTACTGAGTTCCTTTTATAAACAAGACCCAGTAGGTGGGAAGAACACAACGGAGGACACAATGAAGAACACGTGAAGGACTATGGGTGCTTTGGTGATGAGAGAACTACTGCGACCGTACCTGAGAGGAGAAATTCTATACTGTCAAAAAATTCAAAAGGAGGGGCCTCCCTGGTGGCACAATGGGTTAAGTGCAGCGCTGTGGAGCTGTTGGTAGCTACTGCTGCGTGAGTTCAGTGCCTGGCCAGGGAGATTCCCACATGGCGCAGCAGACCTCTCCTGCCTCGCCCACTGCTTCCCTCAGCAGTGTACTTCAGTTCATCTGCCTGCTCTGCTCCCCACTCTGTCTCTGGTGAACCCTCTCACCGCCCCACACCTCTGGCCTGCACCCCAGCTTGTATGCAAAAATAAATGAATATTTTTTTAAAAGGATATAAAATAATAGTATGCGTTCAAAAATTTTTTAAAAAAATAAAGAAGACCCTTCCGAGCTGTTGGAGAAACAAAGTTGAACAAAATATAGGCTCTGACTTGAAAAATAAGTATTGTTACTCTATTCTGAATATATACTCTGTGCTCAGAATTGCTTTGGGGCATATTATAAATACTATCTCATTTCATAATGAACAACAACCCTATGTGGCAGTACTTGCACAATCATTTTTAAAATGAGGAAACGGAGGCACAAATAACTTGATCTAATCACTTAAGCACTAGTAATAAAAAAAGGAACCAGAAACGTGTGTGCATGCGTGTGTGCATGGACAAGCACAGGACTCAAAACAACCATTGATCTAACTCATCATTTTATAGATCAGCACTGTGGGCTGGCCTTACATGGGTACCTCTTCTGGTCCAGCTCAAATCATTAATGTGTCTGCAGTGAATTACCAGGAAGCAAGGAGGTTCTGCTTCTGGGATTCAACAGACTGTCACTGGGGGAATAGAAGCAAATGATCTGTATATGTCTCTCATCCTTAGGCAGGCTAGTCTGGGCTTTAGTCACATGGACTGTCAGGATTACAAGAGTGAAAATAGAAGCACACAGGTTTCCTAATGCCTTGGCTAAGAACTGGCACACAATATCACTTCTGCCACATTGTTTGGCCAAAGAAAAATCACAAGGCCCATATTCAGGGTATAGAGAGATTGCAAAATAAAAATGTCCCCAACATCTTGTACTTAGTAAGTGCTCAGTAAATGCTTAATAAACAAATGAAAAGAAAAATGTCAAGTTAATGTATCCAGATTCTCCAGTGAAATCATTTGGCAAGTTTTATTCCTTATCTATCATAATTTATATGATATTTTCAATTAGCTGAAATTTATACCCAACACTTCGTTGATATTCTTATATCTGGTTGACTGAGAGCTCCCTATTTAAAAGCAGAAAAGAGATGAAAGATAAAAGAACTAATGTTGTTCTGCATCATAATGTAAAGTTCTTATTCCAATGTGCTTGAGGACTGTGTTGTGTAGAACAATTAGGAAAATGTTTCTTTTCCTCCTATGCTACTACTCTGAAAATTGATTTTTTTAGAGATTTATTTTTTATTTATACATACAAGGTGGGGTACAGGCCAGAGGTGTGGGGCGGCGAGAGGGTTCACCAGAGACAGAGTAGGGAGCAGAACAGGCAGATCAGAAATACACTGCTGAGGGGAGCAGTGGGCGAGGCAGGAGAGGTCCGCCGCGCCATGTGGGATTCTCCCAGGCTGGGCATCGAACTCGCGTTGCCGCTGCCAACAGCTCCACAGCGCAGCGCTCAACCGCTGTGCCACCGGGGAGCCCTGAAAATTGATATTTTTAGTCAAAACTGACAGCTGTGTTTGGAGATTAATATGTTCACATGTGCCTGATTTGATTATTGTTTCCTAGAGCCTTAAAATACCAAAGTTCATTCTAGACTCCAGACTATGCAACTGGACATAAAATAGAAAACCCACCTCGAACCTCCTCTCCCCCTTGCCTCCCATGGTATTATTCTAAATAAAAGCACACAATGTGGAGAAATGTGCTACTGAGGAATACCCAGCTCCATAGACCACTAATAGGTAGAGGAGAATGTGAACTCCTGTCTGTGATTCAAAGAATTGACAGCAGAAAAATGAAGGATTTTCCCTACCTAGATAAAGAATGTCTTCCTGTACAGGAGAGCGCAGGTTGGCAAATCCATGAACTAGAGTAACCTCTCTCACCTTTCCTTTTCCCCAAATATACAAAGGAAGGTGATTCTAATCTAAGTTTTGGGTTGGGCTCTGCAATGTGAAGGAAGGTGCAATGTGGAAGGCCGGCAGGCTACAAAGGCATGCTTCCTATAAAACACATCCAAGCTGTATTTTGTATTAATAATGGTTGTTGTACAAGCTGTCCGGAAAAATCAATAGAAATCTAGATGAATAGAGTTTAGGAAATTGAAGCATAGATCAGTGAATATATCACATACCCCCCCAAATTATGAAGCATATGGTATGACATCTGATTTGGCACCAAGACAGAATATTTGAAATCGGGACTCTCCAGAAAAAGAGAGCATATGGTCACTCTAAGCATGGAAAGTCGTTTGGGAGAAAGCTGGAAGGTATGAGAGGAATGAGCCAAAGAAGGGTGACTGAGTGCACAAAGCTGAAGTGAATGTCTAATGTCATCAACATCGATTGCAGGAAGATTAAAATAGAGCTAAGATATAGAAACCAAACAAGATCCCCTGAAGAGTTTCCCGCCCACTCTCCTCTCTCTGGTGTGACTGATATTAGCAGCCTCCAGCAATGCTCAGCAGGTAGGTTTTAGAAGTGGGAGCTGATGGATTTTAAGGGACTCTGGCACATGAGAGTCAGCAAAACACAGTGAAGAAGTTGGGAAACAGGCAGCAGACTGCTGTACAAACACTGCTTATACTTTCACTAAACTCTCACCTTGTGACATGTACCAACCTTGTAACTATTTTATATAATAGTTTACATGTTGCCTGAATAGATGAAAAGTCCAGAAGATGTATTCATTTCTTTTTAAAAGGGAGACATCATGTTTAAGCTAAAAAGAATGTGGATAAGATTAACTGAATATTGTTAGTACCTGCTAGACATCTTCCTATCCAAGCTGTATCTTAAATATCTTTATTTAAAATAAAATAGTATAACACAGCATAATACAGCATGACATACAAAAATAAGATTTGAAAATCTAAGAACTTCTTTTTTATATGTTTATTTACATGTATAAATATATTACATCATTGTTCATTTTTGTACAATGTTTGATTTCTCCTCTCAGGTATAGTCCCCATAAAATTCCCACCACCAAGCCACCATGAGCCATCACCATAATCTCTTGTGCATTTCCCACCTCTGTTTTAACCCCTCTCCCTCCCCCTCCCCTGCTGAATGTCACTGATATATAGTTGTCCCCTAGTTTTGTCATTTTTTTTCTGATCCCCTATTTGGTCCCCTTATAGTCCTCCTATAAGCGAAACCGTCCAATGAAAATCTAAGAAATTCTTGAGAAATGAATGAAAGCATGAAAATCAACTAGAAACCTATTCTAGGGAGGAAGTAATTTGTAAAACCAAATAGTTAGTTGATGATGACAAAGCAAATAATGACAGTTCTTAAGGGGGTGATAATTATAGTAATAAATAATAATAAAAATCAATAATTTAGGTTTGCTCCCTTTGCATTTTAAGGCACAATTAAGTGATTAATCTCATATCCACACTGAAGAAAATGGGTACTTGATAGAAGTAGATAATTCAAAAATAAAGAAATATCAGAACAAGATACATATAACATCACTAGCATTAATAAAGCAATGAAGGATCTTTTTGTTTATCAAATTAAGAAAGATTAAAAAGAATAAGACTCTGTTAAGGGGAAAATGTACAGTCTCATAGTGATTAGTGGGAACATAAAATGCATGACTTTTCTGGGAAGCAATATGGCAAAATATAAGCAAATCTCAAAAAAGAACAATTTCTGATGTAAAAATTCTACTTCATTTATTTATTTTGAAAAAAAATCAGGAAAAATACTCGAGATTAAATGTATTCTTTCAATAGTATTCTTTATAAAACCTAAAACTATCCAAGATTTCATTGAAGACATATTATTATACTTCTACACATTTTTAAAAGTATGTAGTCATTTTAAATTATGTCTATGTATATGGGAAAAAAATTCACAATACTAATACTAATACTAATAATAAATATTCTGGAATAATTTAGATAGTTAGACCCTGAAATTTTAGAATTCTCTATAGACCTAAATGCTTACAAATAAAGAATACCAATAAATATGCAGTGGCAGAGTTATGGATGCTTGTTTCTTTTTTTTTTTTAAGATTCATTTATTTATGCATACAAGAACTGGGGTGTAGGCCAGACGTGTGGGGCAGTGAGAGGATTCACCAGAGACAGAGTGGGGAGCCGAACGGGCAAATTGACTGCAGTACACTGCTGAGGAGAGCAGCAAGAAAGACACAAGAGGTCTGCTGTGCCATGTGGGTTAGCTCCCTGGCTGGGGCTCGAACTCATGATGCAATGGCTGCTGATTGCTTCATAGTGCTGAAACTTAACCCCTTGCGACACCAGGCAGGCCCCTGGACGCTTGTTTCTATATGTAGTCTTGTGTTTTCTACTTTTCTTTAATAATGATGTACTATTTATGGAATAACATTTTAATGACCATTTTGTGAATAGGAATATCCTCACTCTTGGTATCTTTCTAACAGGACAAAAAAAATCAAAATGCAGGAGTATCAGAATGTCATGAAGGTGAAGATTAATGAGAAGAGTATGTATGTTCAGAAAGCCTGTGTCTTAGGAAAAACAACAAAGAAATTTTATGTAAGCACCAAAGATGAAGTTTTTAGTGGGGACTTTTAGATCAGCACTTCCTTCTCTTTCTTTGACTTCAAACATTCTTCATCTGGAGCAGTAAGCATTCATAAATTTAAAGGAGATAGGATGGGATAGGATGGGGAAAATGAAAATTTTTCTGTTGGCAATTTTACTTTTAAGTGATTTATCTTCTGTCAATGTTTGTTTATCTCATCACTAGGGGAAAATGGCTCACAGTCATCTCAACCCTCAGAAATATCTTAGGATTTCAAAAATACAATAAGAATAGTTGTTATTGATGGTTCTGCAGCACCTTTCAAAATTCTAAGTTTTCACTATCAAATAGGTCCTTGATAACCCTATAAAGTGAATCAAATTCATATGACTCATAGGGTAATAGTGAAACTCAAGTCTCCAAAAACTGCATATACACAAAGGTGTCTGTTTCAGTCAAGGTTCTTGGTAGCAGTTAGAGACCAACTCTTGCTGATTTAAGCAGAACAATAATGGATCAAAAGGATATTGGGTTATACTTTCATGAATTTTTAAAGTATTTTGGGTGGCTCAAAAATTGCTGGGCGGGCAGAAAAACCAAGCTTGAAGTTAAGTAGGAAGGATAAACTTCCCACAGAACCAATCTGATGAGGAATTAGCTAGAGGTAAGAAATCCTGACTTTTCTGGGACTGACATGTTTCCAGGGATTTATAGCTCTCCATGGAAAATAGAAAAGTGCTAGGCAAAATGTGACAGGTGATTTACCCTATAGCAATGCCATGGACTCTAATAGACAATATATTTTGCCTTTTGGTCACTTTCTGCATTGGACATTGTAGCTTCAGTAAGCTCCACTGCCTCTATGGGAGGGAGAGAGATAGGAGGTAAAGGAAGTAGAGAAATTCAGTTTTCTGTATCTTCAACTCCAAGCCAAAGATTTAGATAAATATCTTAGTGAAAAGCCTTGGTCACATGCTTCCATCCTAGATACAAGGGAGGCAGCGAAAGTGAATATCTGATGTCTTCCACTTCCATTATGGAGATATCTTTGCTTATCACCAAGATTTACAAGGTGAAGAAAATCTAAGTACAGAAAAACAGTACTTCAAATGGTCCAAATAATGATCAATTTCCACTAACTATGCAAATCATTTTTAATTCTCTAATCTTAGTTATTTAAAAACCGTAAGGCACAGCGAATTAAGCCAGAAGGAAAAAGAAAAAATATTGAATGGTTTCACTTGTAGGTTTGCCCGTTCCTATAGGGGAGCCAAACAAGAGATCAGGAAGAGAAAATAGCACACAAAACAAAAACAAAAACTAGCAGGCAACCACAAATAAGAGATATTCTACAGGGGAGGGGGAGGGAGAGGGACCAAAACAAGGGAGAAAAGAGCACAGGGACTATGGTGATGGTTCACGGGTGAATTGGTGGTGGGAAACCTACTGGAATACACAATAATGTAAAGGATATAAATTTTTTAAAAAATTTAAAAAAAATAAGGCAACCATTCATCTGGTGAATAGAGGTTTCTTTGTTTTAAAATTAAGTTTTGCAATCCAGTCAAAAAATGGGCAGAAGAATTTAAGAGACACTTCTCCAAAGAGGAAATGTAAATAGCCACAGGCATATGAAAAAATGTTCAACATCCCTCATAACCAGGGGAATGCAAACCAAAACCACAATGAGATACCACCTTACACCAGTAAGAATGGCACATATTTTTTAAAAAACCCAAAAACTAGCAACAACAAATATTGGTGTTGATGTGTTGAAAAAGGAACACTCCTACACTGCTGGTGGGAATGCAAACTGGTCCAATCACTCTGGAAAGTTGTGTAGAGGTTCCTCAGACTACTAAAAAAGGAACTACTTTATGACCCAGCGATTCCACTCCTAGGGATCTACCCCAAGGACACAAAAACATTAATTCAAAAGGATACCTGCACCCCTATGTTTATTGCAGCAATATTTATAATAGGTAAGACTTGGAATCAACCCAAATGTCCAAAAATAGATGACTGGATCAAGAAGATGTGGTACATACACACAATGGAATACTATTCAGCAATCAAAAAAAATAAATTCATGCCATTCGCAGCAACATGGATGGAGCTAGAAGGGATTGTATTCACTGAAATTCAGTGTATTCAGAAGGAAAAAGAAAAATATAGGATGGTTCCACTTACAGGAGGAATATAGGGGAACCAAATAAGGGATCAAGGAAAAAAACAATAACACTAAAAAACACAACAAAACAAAACAAAAATAAACAGACAACTATAAATCAGAGATATTCTGCAGGGGAGGGGAAGGGAGAGGGAGCAAAACGAGGGCGGGAAGAGCACAAGGGACTATAGTGATGGTGCACTGGTGAACTGGTGATGGGAAGTCTATGGGGACTACACCTGAGAAAAGAAAGCAAACATGTATACATATACATATATATATATATATATACACATATATATATATAAATTATTGAAAAATAAAATTAAGTTTTGAAAATCAGGTTAACAGAACTTTACTATAATAGTATGGTATTATTTGGTCACATAATTAATGCTTGTTATAAACTCTGCAGCTATGTGATGATATAATCCTATACTTCAGTTTTTAAAAATGCAATCCTTCTGATTTTTGTTCATCATAAAGTTTTGTTCTGTTTCTAATATCTACCCAGGATTTTTTTTTCTCTTTTGTTTTTGATATTTTAGTGGAGGCAAGTAGTTACACAAAGGCTACAATGTTTGCCAAGAAGAAATAGTTTTTAATGGAAACCTTTTATCTGACACAAACTTTAAGAAGAACTGTAATGGACACTATGTTCTGTACCACTCTTTCTGCCTTCACTCTAACATTTACTGTAGTCAAATGACTTGAGCAAAAGATTTCAAGTCAGTGCTCATGTATTTTTTTCCTAGCTGCTCACTTCTCTTTACAGAATGAACTTGAACAAACCCATTGAGACTTTTTTCTTTTCTTTGTATACTGAACTATAAAATTGGGAGTATCTGTAATTAATCTGGGATACAATTTTTATTGATAGATGGTAAAGAACAAAACAATAGAACAAGAATCCTAGTCCTACATTTCATGATATAGTTGTAAGATCTTGGCCACATCACTTAATTCCCATTTCTCAATTTCTTCACTCAGCAAATGGATAATAATACCTGCATTATCTATTTCAAATTATATATGGGAAAGCATTTCAAAAGAGCCAAACACTAAATGCAAAGTGTTGTTATAGATTTATGTCTTCTAGCTTTTAAAGCTAAAAATACAGAGTGCTTTCTTTGATTTTATCTAGAAAATATGTCTCTGAAAATCAATTTAAAATTATAGATTCTAACAGATAAGTCCTTTTAGGTGTGTGGTAATCTTCTTATGGCATATTTTTAAATGGTAGTTATTAATGCAGCTTTTTTGCACTTATGGTTTCCTGGACTCCATCTTTCCAAATGTTTTCTGAAGTCTCTTGTGAGGGTTTTTTTAAGTATAAGAGGTTAAAGATAAGATTCTACACAGGAAACAACCATTAATATAACAAATAGAAAATAATAGAATTGTTCTATTTAAAATAGTTGCCTTGTGTTGTAAGTATAGAATAAATTCCATTTATAATAAAAGAGAACAAATAGAGAGGATGAGAATCTGTCGAAAGAGAGTTGCTTGACAAATATACCATATCTACATTGTGAAATTACCAAGTGCCTAAGGACTAGAAAAGTACTCACATACCCCGGTATGAAGAGGCTCCTTTGTCACCTTGATTTCTGGCCCTTCCCTATCCTTTCTGGATAATCTCATATTAACTCTCTGGAGCTGTGAATTGCTAGGTTAAAAATCGCTGATGTAGGACAGTCATGTGATTAACCAGGACACCAGAAATACAAGCAAGCATACAGGATGCTTATTCTGGCAATTTCAGAATTGGGGCTCTTCAGTAGGAAAAAATATCTCCAACCCACGCCTTTACAAAAGTTCTTTCTAATTCTTAACCTTCATTTTCCAAACCAAGAGAATTCTTTTCTATTTTAATCACTTTCAACAAAGTGAAAGCTGAATATACACACTAGTTTTTGTCTTTTATCCATCAACACATTACTTAGAGTCAGACTGCACTGCCTGTTAATCTCAAGTGGATAAACTCTACTGATTCTTTACTCACACCTACTCTGAGTGTGTTTATCACAAAAGTTTGGTTTAGGACAAATCATCTGATTTAAAAGAGGTGGTGCTTCCTGTCTCCCTGGGTGACTTAGGGTAATGTCTCAGATTATTTTCCTAGAGAATGCAATATAGTTAATAAAGAACTTGTGACTTGTCTTGCCTATAATAACTATTCAAAATATTTTGGGTTGATTTTTTGATTGAGAGGCAGAACTTGGATTCACAGTGTTAAAAAAAAAGCAGATCTTATTAAATAAGATCTTATTAACTGTACAGTAAATTTTTGACTCAAGATCATTTATTATTTTAACTAAGAATAAAAAATGAATTTTTTTTTTAAGATTTATTTTTTATTTATACATACAAGCTGGGGTACAGGCCAGAGGTGTGGGGCGGCGAGAGGGTTCACCAGAGACAGAGCGGGTAGCAGAACAGGCAGATCAGAAATACACTGCTGAGGGAAGCAGCGGGCAAGGCAGGACAGAGGTCTGCCGCGCCATGTGGGATTCTCCCCGGCTGGGCGTCGAACTCGCGTCGCTGCTGCCGACAGCTCCACAGCGCAGCGCTTAACCACTGCGCCACCGGGGAGGCCCCTAAAAAATGAATTTGACTTAGTTCTTCATGAAACTTAAGACATGCAAAATCCTACACATTACTACAAGTAAAATGTAAATGATGCCATACTGTGCCCTGAGGAATTAACAAAATGTGCAAGAAATAATCCCTGCTCTTAAAGATTACACAGACTAGTAATGACTTGTTATAGTGTCTGAAACATTTTAAAAGATTCAATTTAGAAAAAAATTTTGAGTATTCACTATTACAAGACAAGACAAAAAAGAAAAATTATTAGTGTCCAAAATGATGTCTCTGGAATATTATGATTATAAATTGATGTTTTGTCATCATATTTTAAAAGTCAATGTGGATTTCTTTCATCAGTTTTATAGTTTTCCTCACATGATCTTATACATAGTTTGTTAGATTTATACCTAAACATCTCCTCTCATTTTGTTCCTCCTCCTTCTTTTCCTCCTCCTCCTCTTCTTCCTCTCTCTCTCTCTCTCTCTCTCTCTCTCTCTCTCTCTCTCTCTCTCTCTCCCTGCCAAAATAAATTGGTATTTGATTTTCAATTTCAAAATTCCTTGCTGACATATAGGATAACAATTTTCTTTTGTACATTATCCTTCTACAAACTTGTTATAATTCCTTCTTAGTTACAGGGATGTTTTGTTGATCTTTTGGGGGTTTTTACATAGACAGTCATGTCATCTGAACAAAGACCTTTTATCTCTTCCCTCTCAATCTGTATCTCATTTATTTCTATTTCTTGTCTTATTGCATTTGCTGGGACTCCCAACATAATGTTGAATAAGAATGGGCAGAGGAATCCTAGCTTTGGGAAAGGTTTAATAAATAACTTAACCAGCCTCCTAATTAAGGAAATTAGCAAGCCACAGCTCACATTGTGGGAATACACAAATGACAACCTGTGGATGATATTTTCTTGAGTCATTTTTCTTACAGCTGAAACTTTTCAAGCTCAAAATTAGCATCCTTGCCCATAAATCTTATATAGACACCAGAAAAAGTTTCAGCCCAAAAGAAAAGAAACAAGTCATCGCAAAACCTTTAAATATTAAAAGCCTAATGATTTAGTGAAATTGGGCATGGCTTTTCTTCAGCAACTAAATGATGAGAAGACAAGAATTCTATGGGACATGTCCTCAGCTGTCTAAGACCAAGGCCAAGCTCATCTCCAATGTCATGAACAGGACTCTACACCCCTGCACCTGATTGCTGGGCTTTCTTCTGGAAAGCAATCTGAACAGAAGACTCCACATGTACCATTTGCACAGGAGTCTCTCATTCCTAAACTCTTCCTTACCACCCTTCTGGGGCTTTCTAGCATGGCTTATGTGACATTAAGCAACATTAACTATCTAGGTGAGGTTCCAAGTACGCAACTTCAAAATTAATGCTCAGACTTGGGGAATTTTATCAGGGGGAAGCATTAGGGATGACCTATCCATGAAATGAAAGTTTTTTCCAAGTAGAGATAAGTAAAGAAAAAAATCCCCTTTAGTGGCTCTGCCTTAGAATAACATGAAACTGTGAAAAGGTAACTTATAAATAATGTGACCATACAAACCAGATTGTCTGAGGTAATTTTTCTCTGTTGTCTGAGTGTAATTAGACTTTTTTTTATCTAAAGAGTCTCAATTTAGAAAATAAATTATATGGTCACTCTACTCATGAGGGAAGTGGGAACAATGAAAAAAAACCCCATATCCCCAGAGTTCTTCAGAGAACCCTCTGTTTACTCACGTGGCTACAAGATACCCCATTCTTTAAAAGGAAAGAAGGGAAAACCCAGACAGTTTTAAGACAGGTTACATGTATTAATATCAGGACTTCCTGGAACAAGAGATGTTATACCCATACTTGCTCAAATAACTGCCAGAGGCTTTTAAGCTATCAAATAGCTTTTAAGATAGACTATGTCACATGTCCCTGCTCACTTTCATCCTGCCAGCAAAATCACTGTGAATTCAGAAGTCCCTCTCTGATCTTTGAAAAAATATTCCACGCAGTGAGAAGCCAAATGTAGCAATAACCTGCTGCAGACCACAGGGAGATTCCTCAATGTTAAAATAATCTAATGATCTCTTTAGAACTAGATCACATTTTTTTCCCATTTAGGTCCCCCTTCCTGATACTAATATGAATATTAAATACAGGCTTCGGTGAAAGGAACTCCCTAGTCAATGACAGTAAAAGTGAATGAACAAGTAATTTTTTAACAACTTTTTTTAAAAGATTCATTTATTGGACCTCCCGGTGGCATAGCGGTTAAGTGCTGCCCTGTGGAGCTGTCGGCAGCGGAGCGGCGACAGGAGTTTGATTCCTGTAGGGAGATTCCCACATAGCGTGGCAGATCTCTCCTGCCTCGCCCGCTGCTCCCCTCAGTAGTGTATTTCCATCAATCTGCCTGTTCAGCTCCCCATTCTATCTATGGTGAACGCTCTCGCCACCCCATGCCTCTGGCCTGTACCCCAGCTTGTATGCACAGATAAATAAATCTTTAAAAAAAAGATTTATTTATTTATGCATACAAAAACTGCAGTGTAGGCCAGAGATGTGGGGGACAGTGAGCGGATTCACCATAAACAGAGTGGGGAGCAGAACAGGCAGATCTACTGAAGTACACTGCTGAAGGGAGCAGCGGCGGGTCAGGAGAGGTCTGCTGGGCCATGTGGGAAGCTCCCTCACTGGGGATGGAACTCATGCTGCAGTGGCTGCTAATAGCTTCACAGTACTGAGACTTAACCCCTTGCGCCACCAGGGAGGCCCGAACAACTTTTTTTTAAGTGTGGAAAATTTTAATAGAATTAGTGTGCATAGATGAGAGAAGATATTCCTAATGATAGTTTCCCAATAAAACACTCAAAATTACCCATCCTCTCATGGGCAAATAACCAGTCAAACAGAGTTGGCTAGAAGCAGACAATTGAAGACCAAAAGAATGCAACAAGTCTAAGGCACCTTCAGGTGGGGAACAACAAGTAAGGGATCTGGCAAGTCTGACTCAAAAGGAGCAAAATCAGGGCATCCCTGGTGGCGTAAGGTGTTAAGTCTCAGCACCATGAAGCTATTGGCAGCCATTGCAGCACTAGTTCAATCCCTGGCCAAGGAGCTGATCCACAAGGCATAGCAGACCTCTCCTGTCTCACCCGCTGCTCCCCTCAGCAGTGTATTTCAGTAGATCTACCCATTCTGCTCCCCACTCTGTTTCTGGTGAATCCTCTCACCCCTGGACCTCTGGCCAACACCCTGGTTCTTGTATGCATGAATAAATAAAATAAATCTTAAAAAAAAGAAATAGAACTTCATAGAAATCAACTCTAATTCCAACAGAAAAGGAATTTAGTGAAAGGATATTGGATACATTACAGAATTTTCCAGAGTGCTCGAGAACCAAGGCTACATATTCATATGTGCTTTTTTTAATAGCCACTAAGAACTGGTATTATGAGGACGCTATTCCTGCTGACATAAACACTATTCAGGACAACTTGTACCACCACTACCACTAACACCAGACACTGTATTATCAATAGACAAATCTGCCACTCTGCCCCAGGAAGTCGTTCCTTCTGTACCATCTTCCTATGCCATCAGAGAGAATTCTTCATGGTCCTCTCACCATTAGCACCTGCTAAAAAGTTCCAGGAGGTGCCACAAATGCGAAAGAGGCAGGGAAAGCAAGTGTCTGTGATAGCTTCTCCAATGGAGAACTTTTTTTTTTAAAGATTTATTTATTTATACATACAAACTGGGGTACAGGCCAGAGGCGTGGGACTGCGAGAGGGTTCACCAGAGACAGAGCAGGGAGGAGAACAGGCAGATCAGAAATACACTGCTGAGGGGAGCAGCGGGTGAGGCAGGAGAGGTCTGCCGCACCATGTGGGATTCTCCCCGGCAGGGCTTCGAACTCGCATCACCGCTGCCGACAGCTCCCCACCAGGGAGGCCCCAATGGAGAACTTTTTGTTAGAAAAACAAAAAGAACTTCAAATACTGGGCTGCCAAAAAGAAAAAGGCAAACATCAATGTAATCCACTCCTTCACTGACAAACAGAAGCAAATATACTTCTTCCCCTCCTTATACCATCAAGTACTTCTGCTCCATATGCTTCAACATTTCCTTCAACAACTGAAAACTTGTTCGCCACCTCCCCCAAACAGAGACCTCACCAGTTAGAGCAGAGGTTGGTAAATAGTAGTAAATGAGTTTTGTAAGCTGTTTTTTTTAAGATTTATTTATTTATGCATACAAGAGCTGGGGTGCAGGCCAGAGGTGTGGGGTGGTGAGAGGGTTCACCAGAGACAGAGTGGGGAGCAGAACAGGTGGATCTACTGAAGCACACTGCTGAGGGGAGCAGCGGGCAAGGTAGGAGAGGTCTGCCGCAGCTCCCTGGCCGGGGATTGAACTTTGCTGCAGTGGCTGTGGACAGCTTCATAGTGCTGAGACTTAACCCGCTGCACAACCACGGAGACCCTGTAAGCTGTTTTTGTAACTAAAGCTGTATCGGAATACAGTCACACCCATTGTCATGGCTGCTTTTGTTCTGGGTTGACAACGTTGAATAGTCCCACCAAGACTATGTCTCAAAAACCTAAAATAATTACTATCTCACTATTTACAGAAATAGTTTATCAACCACTGAATTAGTGCATCCAGCTTCAATTTGTGATCCCTGAGTTTTGTCCACTTTTCTTCTGAATCCCATCACTATATTCAGAAAACTCTAGACTAAATTATAAAGACAAACATCAAATACACTTCCAATAAGATAGTGGGAAAAATAAGGAGAAAATAGCTTTAAACAATTTCAAAATTTAGACTCTTGTTAATTAGTTCATTAACTGTTTATTGAGCAATTACTGTAAGAACTCTTCCATGCACTGGAGTTATAGCAGTAAATAAATGTTCTATTGGAAATTTCAGGCAATTAGTGTCATTTAAGCAGTGATGAGCAGAAAAATAAAATGGGTGGAGAAAGGAAGTATATGCGAGAACAGGAGAGTTGCAGTTTTAGAAGTGCAACCAAAGAAGGACAACTTCTTGTTGAGAAGTTGACATTTGAGTAAAGTCCTAAAAGAGATGACAAGAATAGAAGAGATGACATATGCAAATATCTGGGGAAGAACAATTGAGGCATGCAGAACAGCAAGCCCTGAGGCCCTGAGGAAGAAAACCAGTGATGGTGAGAGTAATAGAATATGAGACAAGAAAGGTAAGTGGGGGATAGGGGAGGGGAGGTAACACTATGTAGTCATAAGGTCAATATAATAACTTTGATTTTACTCTGACATGACAGGGGAGAAAATACAGCTCTGTGCTTCAGTTCTTGTTCCTGAAAAATGATTATAACACCACAGGAGATATTGATGTCTTTCCTTCTTTGTTACTTGCTTCATGTTCTCTTTGCCTTCAGTCAACTAAAAATTGGTCAGAGCAGCATATGCATGTGCTACATGTTGCCTCCAAAATCAAAGGGGACTTAGCAAGCATTGTGTGATAGGTAAGGTAGCACTCTGATCTTCACTTTCAAAGTAATATCCCAACAAGTAGTTCTAAGCTAATGGCCTTAAAAGTGTGTTTGATTTTAATGTTCTATGGAGAATGATACTTAAGTTTGTTAGCAGAATCACTCCAGGACTTTGAAGGTAAACAAATCTATGCTTGCTTATTAAATGCTATGTGTGATCTGGGGCTTCCCTGGTGGCACAGGGGTTAAGTCTCAGTGCTATCACACTCTATCACACTGTAACTGCTGTGGCATGGATTCAATCCCTGGCCAGGGAACTAACCCAGATATGGTGCAGCAGACCTCTCCTGTCTTGTCCACTGCTCCCCTTAGCAATGTATTTCAGTAGATCTGCCTGTTCTGCTCCCCACTCTGTCTCTGGTGAATCCTCTCACCTCCACCACTACCACCTCCCCCTGCACCTCTGGCCTACACCCTAGTTCTTCGATAAATAAATAAATATTTTAAAAAAAATTTAAAAACTGTGATCTATTATCTAAAATAAAATAAGCACTACACGTACAACTGTTGTTCTTTTAGAAACAATCTTTGGCTTGCTATATTGAATGTGTTCCCATGAGCTATCTGTTGTCCATCATGAATTAATTGCAACAAACAGACTTAAAGTAAGCATCAGCACATCACCATCAAGTGAAAACAATGTGGATAAGACCACACCCAAGCAGTCTCAAAGTTATGAGCAAGTTCCGTATGAAGGCAGATCACACTCTGATTCTGCGTCTTCTGACTTCATTGCCACAACTCCCACATCCCACTTCTGTGGCCTCATGGTAACTTCCTTATGATCATTTGCCTGTGGGGGAAAAACAATCCAACAAAGTTTATAGAGATTTCTGCACAATATGGTAACTATTGCCCTAAATGGACTTCTAGGACTTTCAGCTTTATTTAGGGGAATCCCGAGGCCCAGAGGGAAAGAGATACCTTCCCTATGTGGAAAACTTCAAGAACCATAACTCAGAGGGCTTTCCACTCCTTGCAACTGAAAACATTCCGTGTTATGAATTTTCCAACATTACTTCAAACAAAAGAATTCCGTGAGTCAATTCTATGACACATTTTAGATTTACAGGTCTTGTCTTGTACTCCATGACCCAGAAGCAGTTGGTGCTTCTCTTATAGAACAGTGATATAGTTAATGAAAACTCAGTTAAACTGTTAATTGGGGGTAAGGGGCATGCTGTACCGAGGTGTGAAGTTGGGGTGTAGTCTACAAGATGAGGTATGTGCTCTAAACCTTTGAAATGGGGGTTATGCCTCCTACAGTTTAGCCAAATAACCCTTGTACAAAGTACTTATTTCCTGTTTCCATAATGTTAGGTTCTACTAGTTGAGCAGTTTTAATAATTAAGGTAAGAGTACATTCATCAGAGACACAAGAATTTTGTGGAGTAGACAAATAGAAATTTCTTTTAATCTGAAAATAAAGATCACAATTTAAGTGAGTGAGAAAAGACAGGACTAGAGATGGCAGTTTGAGAATCATCAGACATCAGATGTGAAGATGTAAGAAGAGATTAATCCTCTGAAGGAGAGAGCAGATTAAGTAGGTAGTTAATCATATTCAACATATAATATCATAAGCCAGTGTTGCATATATATGCATATATACATGCAAAAACATATATATGCATATAATACACACACATACATATAACAAAAACAAATACCGTGCCCTGGGAAATCCCACGTCAGGCTGGAAGGACTGAGAATAAGCTGATGCAATCACAATAAAAATCAATGAGGCATTTTTAGTTTTAAATGGTATTTGGCTAACAGTCCCTGACTCAGCCTCTCTCAACCACCACCAAAAACACCTAAAAAGACAAAGAAAAATGATAAAAATTCATACCAAGCAGAGCATAAAAAATGACAAGTCATTCATTGCCAAGATAAATTGCACCAATTTGATTAAGCTGGTTTCAGAAAAACAATTGGTGGTCTCTCCATATGTGTATCTTCCTGGTACAGAGCAGATCCACCCACCCATGTAAAAGAAGGTCGGAAATCTGAGCACCCCTCTCCCTCTATTAGCTGGCTGACTCAGAAATCCATACAAACTGAACTGCTGGTCCTCTTTTGTGTCCAAAATCCAAACCCCTGCTTTGAGAGGTGGCTGTAGTACTGTTAGAGGCAACTGAAGAGACTGCGCCTTCCAAGTGTCAGGGGGGAGGCTGGAGTGGGAATGAGGAGGCAGGTACTGGTCCATAGTTCCCTAGCAGATTTGTCCCTGTGAACAAAGTCCATAGGAGAGTGTCGGTTAAAGTGTTTACCCAGCAGATAAAAGATTATGAATTCCGTTGGTCTGGTTATCAGATATTCAATAAGTTCCTATCCAACTGGCAATGACAGTAAATTGCAGTAGAGCAAAGCCATGTAAGAAAAGAGACACTGGGAGTTATTCTGGATATGAATATATCAATCTGGCCTCTAGTTAGAGATCTGAGAATGGACCCAAATGAAATCCATATTTCCTCTGTTTGTAGAGATGATGGGTATCCTGACTGCAGAGGAGGAAATGAAAAGGGGGTGGGGGGAATACTGTTCAAATGGACTAAAGGTCTTAATAATTCCCTCTAAATCTAGTGCTAATGAAAAGCCGCCACATGTTTGTGTCTTTTATTTCAGATGAACATCCCCTACTTTTTACAGAACCTTCTAGCTAAGGTCAGTCTTGCCTGACAACCTTTGAAAAAGATTCAGTTCTTGAGTTCATTTCTTCCACAGATTTCATGTTTCAGATTACTGTTTGTTTTTCAAGGCTGCTTGACAAGGCTTTTAGACTTGATTCTCCTCTGGTCCCTATCTACAGCTCTGATTGCTGTCTACAATTTGCCCCAAAGACTTAGACCCCTGATTCACACCAGACAGCCAAGTCCTCTTCTTACCTAAGATCGTAAAATATAATATAGAGAAGGGAAAAGGAACATAATCCAGAAGATTTACTTATCTGAAAGTGATTTTTGTTTAGAAACTGTCTGACATCCTCAATGAGAAAACAAGAAGTTACAGCCTGTATAAAGTAGAGTCAGAATTACAAAAGAAGAGAAGACAAGATAAAACCCAAACTGAGAATTATGAATATGTCAGAGGAGTAACCCATAAGAACATGGACAAAAGTAATAGAAAATCTAAGACAAATTGAATAAAGATGACTGGACCTAAAAAACCTAAAAGAGGAAAAGGGGATGGGCGATTAAAGGGGTAAACTCCATATCTAGTTATCTAAACAGACTAAAACAGATCTCCTAGTATTGGCCAAAAACTAAGTCTTCATTTAGAACTTTCTAAACTTCATCTAGAACTTTCATAATAAATTTTGAAGGGAAAATATTTGAAATTTATGCTGTTCTTTAAGTGTGAAACAATGTGTTCATATGTGATAGCAGAAAAAACCATGAAGGGCTTCACAATAAAAAACACCAATCATGTTCTCTTCTTTAAAAATGATTAAATATTTTACACACACACACACAGAGAGAGAGAGAGAGAGAGAGAGATTGAGAGAGAGAGAGAGAGAAATCAAGAGTTCCAAATAGGGAAGTTGAAATATCAAATATGGCCAATGAATATTAAAATTCATTAAGCATTATTGACTAACTTAATTAACAGATATTTATTGAGTCATTACTACGTGCTAAGAATTGGAAACGCAACAGTGAACAAGACTGTTGTCCTGGAGCTTATGGGAAATAAAGAAAATGCAACAACTAATTATAACCCAGCGTGGCCGAGGAAGCATAAACTAGAGGGACCTGGCCTATTCTTGAGGTTACAAAAGACAGACCAGAAGAAGTGAAATTTTAGCCATGACCTAAACTAGTCATGCAGGGCCTCCCTGCTGGTGCAAGGGGTTAAGTCTCAGCACTATCAAGCCATCGCCAGATACTGCAGCATGAGTTTGATCCCCAGCCAGGGAGCTGACCCACATCGTGCAGCAGACCTCTCCTGTCTCACCCGCTGCTCCCCTCAGCAGTATTTTTCAGTAGATCTGCCTGTTCTGCTACCCACTCTGTCTCTGGTGAATCCTTTCACCCTCTGCACCTCTGCCCTATACCCCAGTTCTTGTATGCATAAATAAATAAATCTTTCGAAAGAAAAAAAGAATCATTAAAAAAAATCAGGCAAATAACAGGAGCGAGATTATTCTAGACAAAATGAAGAGTTCTTATAAGCCTCAGAAGCAACAAAGGACATTTGAAGAAAGGAAATATGTGGTGGAGCATAAAGATCAGACTAGAGAAGTAGTCGGGGGTAGATTATGCCTATAAGTCATATGAAGGGGTTTGTTTTTATCCTAAAGATAAATCAAGCTATGCTATAGAAGAGTTTAAGAGGAAAGAGATGATCTGATTTGAGCTTCAGGACAAAAGAGTTTTCTCTGGATATAATGGATTGAATTGTAGTATATAGTTAAGTGGGTCAACTCAAAAGATAGTTACCAAAAAATATACTCAGGGGATAGAATCAACAGGATTTAGTGAGTGACTGAAAACTGCAGGCGAGGAAGAGGAAATATAAAGAGTGATTACTAGTTTCAAGCATAGCTACTGGGTGGATAGCAGTGCTGTTGCAAGTGAAGAGGTAGTGGAAGAGAACCAGGTTTGCAGAAAAGTTCAGTTGGGACATTTTAAGTTCGAGTGACCTAGTGATCATTCAAGTGGCAATTTGAGTAGGCAACAGAGTGTATGAATCAGCAGCTAAGGGAAATGTTTCTCTCAGTGTATAGATTTTAGAATTAAAAACTGTTGTCAAAAAGATTAGCACAAGGATGTTCAGAGCAGCTTTATCCATAATGACCCCAACTGGCAGTAATACAAATGTTTAACAACAGGAGCATGGATAAACACATTGTGTAATCTGGAATACTATCCCTGCAACAATAATGGACTACCATTAGCAATAAGAAACAATGAACTATTGAATCACATCATAAAATGGATGATTTCAAGACTATTGTGTTGAAGTAAAAGAAACTATCATTAAAATGAAAAGACACCCTACTGAATAGGAGAAAATATTTGCATATTATCCAACCAACATATAGGTTAATATCCAAGATCTACATAGAACTCATACAATGCCATAAAGGAAAACAAAGAACACGGTCAAAAAATGGGCAGAAGTGCTTGATAGATACTTCTCCAAAGAACACACATACAAACAATCTAAAGCACCCAAAAAAATGATCAATATCACTTATCATCAGGGAGATGCAAATCAAAGCCACAACGGTACACCACCTCACTCCTATGAGAATGACCCACGAGAGAGAGAGAGAGAGAGAGAGAGAGAGAGAGAGAGAGAGAGAGAGAGAGAGAGAGAGAGAGAGAGAAAGAAAGAAAGAAAGAAAGAAAGAAAGAAAGAAAGAAAGAAAGAAAGAAAGAAAGAAAGAAAGAAAGAAAATGATGGTATGATGGTGAGGGTGTGGAGAAAACAGAGCTCTTTAATACTGTTAGTCAGAATATACACTGGTCCAGCCTCTATGAAAAATAATATGGAGGTTTCTCAAAACATTAAAAATACATCTACCATATCATCCAAGCCACTCTACTCCTTGGTATTTATCCAAAGAATACAAAAGCACTAATTCAAAGGAACATGTGCATGCCTATGTTCATTGCAGCACTATTTACAATAGCCAAGTCATGAAACAAGCTAAGTGCCCAACAACTGATGAGATTTAAAAGACATGGTGCATATACATGATGCAATACTCTCCAGCAAAAAATGCACAACATGGATGGAGAGGGAACTGGAAGGTGGATTGTGTTAAGTGAAATAAGTCAGAGAAAGATAGTCAAATACCTGATGATTTCATTCATATGTGGAATATAGGAGGAGGAGAAACAAAGGAACTGACAAAACCAAACTCAAACAAAGCCTAGAAGCATGACTGGTGTGATGAAGCTACTGCAGGGGGGAAAGGAGAATGGCAGTAAAGGGGGGAAGGGACCCAACAGTATATGATAAAGGGATATAGGTGCTCTGGTGGTGTGAGGATGTAACTCTGAGAAGGTGGGAACCAATTTCCCTGAATCAGATAATGCTGTAAACCATGTTATTTCAATAATGATAAATAAATAAATAATCATTGTGTTGAATAAAAGAAACTAGACACAAAACACTGCACATGTTATTATTCCATCTCTCTGAATATTAATAACATATAAAAATAATCTACAGTGATTAAAAAAAAAACAGAACAGTTATTGCCTAAGGTTGCAGAGCAGCCACGGGTAGACTGGGGGATAAGAGACATGAACAAAAGGAGTTGGAGAGATTTTGCCCTTTGATGAAATGTCATGTGTTTTTGTTTTTGTTACCCAGGAATGTACGCTTTCCTTTTTTTTTAAGATTTATTTTATTTATATATGCATACAAGAACTGGGGTGTAGCCCAGAGATGGGGGGTGGTAAGAGGATTCACCACAGAGTAGGGAGCAGAACAGGCAGGTCTACTGAAATGCAATGCTGAGGGGAGCAGCGAGTGAGACAAGTTAGCTCCCTGGTCCAGGATCAAACTCATGCCATAGTAGCTGGTGATAACTTGATAGCTTGATAGTGCTTGTAGTGCTGAGACTTTAACCCTTGTGCCACCAGGGAGGCCCAGGATGTACACTTTTCTTAATTCATCAAATTATATGTATACAATCTGTATATTCTTTTGTATGTAAATTATACCTTAATAAAACTAATTAACAAAAAGTACTGTAAAATTTTAGTGCTGTTTTCCAAAATAATGTTTTCTAAACATTATTTCTGGTATGCTTTATATGCATTTTTTTTAAAGACTTATTCATTTATGCATACAAGCTGGGGTACAAGCCAGAGGCATGGGGCGGTGAGAGGGTTCACCAGAGACAGAGCGGGGAGCAGAACAGGCAGAGAGACGGAGATACACTGCTGAGGGGAGCAGCGGGCGAGGCAGGAGATGTCTGCCGCGCCATGTGGGAATCTCCCCGGGCTGGCTTCGAACTCACGTCGCCACTGCGGACAGCTCCACAGCGCAGCTCTCAACCGCCGCGCCACCGGGGAGGCCCTATGCATTATTTATTCTTACAGTGTTTTCAAAATTAAAACTTCCCATCCTACATCTGTGTCCAGATGTCATCTTTCCAGGTTTATTCTCTGTGCTTCAGGTTCCTCATGTATTATTAAATGAAGATTTTTGCCACCTTCACGATGAATGAGAAAGAACTAATAAAAAAGGACTTAAGTATAAAGAAGCTTGAAAGGACAGGAATCTAAGGCGAGTCTTTTTGGCTAGAAATTTTTGGAATAAGAGCTACGAAAAACAATTATCAAATGTAGTGATCTTCTTTAGAAATGTCCTTCTTGGGGATAGATTTTTTTTTTTATTAAAGACATATAGTCTGCAAATGCTGTCAAGTATTTATAGCAAGAATCCAGAGTGGTCAACCAGTGAATTCAATATGCAAGACAAAACCTGCTTGAGCTAAAATGTAACCCAAAAAAATAACAATAAAAGCTAATAATAACTGAGTAGTTGCTAAGTGATGAGTATTATGTGAAGTCACTTGTTTGCACTATATCATCATTTGAGTCCACACAATCATTCTGAATTGACTATTTCTCCATTCCACATCTGGAAAATTTTTGAAAGGAAGAGTAACTTGTTCAGGGAAGTGTCAGTATGGATTTAAACTCAGATCTGTCTCAGTTTTTTGGTAAACTTCCAGTATATTTTTGAGCAAAACCAAAGTGACAATTTGGGGATGGGAAGATCGGAGTGAGGTATGATCAGAAATCACTCGAGCTACCAAGTCTCAAAGCAGCGCTATAGGAGTAGAAAAGAAAATTACTGAGGACCAATTGAAATTGCAAAAGGATGATACCGCTTCATAAATAATGACACAGTGTATTGTCACATGAGCACTACCAGAAAAACCAAAGTAGCATGCAAATTAGTTCACCAAACATATTGTCTGACCTCTGATTGGTCACTGAACTAGGTACTGGCAGTGTAAATCATTTGTATATGTAACGTACTTAGAAATGAGAAATTTGTTGGAATCACTACAAAGTGGGAGGCCCTTTGCTAACTTGAGAACATCAAATAAATTTCTTAGAAGAAATTAATTGTTGTTATACTAGGACTGTTTCAGTAGAGGGCACTAGGTGATCGCAGTAGTTTAAAACTAAGGCGGCAATATGATCTTTGGAAGGGTATTTTAGAACTGCGTAGTCACGATTTTAAAAAGTATATCAAGTGTCCCTAAACTGGAGTAGCCATGAGCCAAAGAAAGGAAATTTGAAATATAAACACTGGTGAGAACATTACAGTCAATACTTTTAGATGTTTGCATAATTATAGATTTTTTTTGAGTGATTCTATTTATAAAGTGACTTCCATTACTTATTCGTATTCTCTATAAAGGCCAATAGGAAATGTCAGTTTAGCACCTAGCACTTATGAGACACATGGTTTAAGGAAGTGGAATAAAACTTGGGTTAGCACGGTAGAGTTTGATAGCACTTACTTCCAAACCATTGACTTTTACTAAATTTTATGGCCTGGAAGCAAATAACTTAATCTCAGTTTCCAAACCCTCTAAGACAGTGATCATTTGTCCCTTGCTTAAGAATGTAAAGTGTGTTTCAATATACTGTAAATATGTAAGGTATTATTGAAGTATGAAAAGTCAAGCCTGATTAGAAAAAGGAATTCCAGGGCCTCCCTGTGGCGCAGCGGTTGAGCGCTGCGCTGTGGAGATGTTGGCAGTGAGTTCGATGCCCAGCCAGGCAGAATCCCACATGATGCGGCAGACCTCTCCTGCCTCGCCCGCTGCTCCCCTCAGCAGTGTATTTCTGATCTGCCTGTTCTGCTCCCCATTCTGTCTGAAGAAAAAAAAAAAAAGAAAGAAATTCCAGAAGCAAAATGCTAGTCTGTGTATACCAGGTCTTTGACAATTGGATTTGGAATCTTTTTATGTAATATACATTTTGCTAGTTCAGATAGAGGGAAAAAAGGAGAAATTGAAAACAACCTAAACATCCCAAAACAGATGAATGGATCAAGATGTGGTATATATACACCAGGGGATACTGCTCAGCAATCAGAAAAGATAAACTCATGCCATTTGCAGCAACATGGATGGAGTCAGAAGGGATTATGCTAAATTGTAATAAATGAGCCAAAAGATAAATGCCCATGGTATCACTTAAATGTGGAATGTAGAGAAACTGAACAAAGGGTTAGGAAGAAGACAAAACTTGCAAGCTGACCATAGATCTGAGGCATACAGCAGGTGAGGGGGAGGGAAAGGGGTCAAAACAGGGGAGGGAAAGGGGGGAGGAGATGGATAATGGGTGCTATGGTGGTGGGAGAACTACAGGGACTACACCTGAGGGGAGAAATCAAAACCAAAAATTAACAAGAACATAATAAACAATTAACTAATTTAAAAAAGCTGAAATCTATAGTAACAATTTCAATGTCCATTCTCTTCTTACAATTTTGCAAGTTCCAAGGAAGAGTATATGTCACTGGCAACAGAGTATTGGTGGAGTATGAGTGAACCATGTGCTCATATGAAGTGTGAAAATGTACCCCCAGAGTTATACAAATATGAAAATGACTGTTGAATTAATAAAACAAAATAATATTTTCAAGTCCCTTTCCACCGTCCCATACTGAAGAAAAAAATACAAGTTAATCCATGAAAATTTGATAAAAGATCTTCTTTATCATGTGAGCATCTCTATCTCCAAACTTCCATTAGTTTGCATAATCAAGTTTTCCAATTTTTAGGGAGAAAGCACATCCAGCTGGTACATTTTTCATTTTATTAAACACACATTCAGACACACACAGTTCGCATGCCTAATTAGTAGTGTGGTCACTCACCATCACTTCCAAATTGCCTTGGTGAGTAATGTTTCTGTCTCCATAAACAAGTAAGATATGATTATATTTTATTTTGTATGGAAAACTAAGGAACATAAAGATCAAATGATTTACTTAAAATGACATAGCATCAACCATGGAAGTTTGCCTTCTAATTATCAGAGAACTACCAGAAACTACCAGAACCACTTAGAACTACTGGAAAATTAGCATTCTAAATTCTATTCTATATTTGTTTATGAAATTAACAAATATGTTTTGAACAGGTACTATATGCCAAGCCCTGTGAACAATGCTGAAGATACAATAAGGAGGAAAAACACCCTAACATAGTCCCTACACATAAACGGGTTTTCTAATAGGGGGAGGGTAGAGGGAGACAGACAACAAAATGTGAGGAAAAAATAAAATAGTTATGAAATGTGAATATTCTATGAAAAAAATAAACATGAGGTTGAATTAAAAAAAAAAAAAAGGAGAGTAACTTCAGAGAGGGTGTTCAGGAAAAGATGATGACATTTAAACTGAGACCAGATCATGCAAAGTGGTGGGGGTTGCAGCTTTTCTGATAGAGGCACTAATTAGCATGTGCAAAGTCCCTGAGGAGAGAAAGATCTTAGTGTGACCACAGAACTAAGGGAAAATGCAATAGACAGAGCTCAATGAGCAAGGGGGAAATGACCTGAAAAAGTGAGGCTGAAGGGAGAAGTTGAGATGAGATCACACTGACTTTTGCATGCCTTAGTAAGAATTTGGATTTTATTCTAAGTAACTTAGGAAATCACTGAAGGATTTTAAGTGGGGAATGACCTGACTGGATTTGTTTTAAGATCTTTTTCACTACTGTAAGAAGAATGGGTTGGAAATGAGAAATGTAGCAATAGGGAGGTGGATTAGAGTCTATGCAATAATAACATTTCAGATAGATGATAACAACTCAATAAAGGTGGTGATGGAGAGGAAAAGTTTTTTGAACTTGAGATCTGCTTAGAGATACTCAAATTCCTGCTGGCTACTGGTCAAGTTTCTATGGATAATACACTGAAAAAATTCAAGATAGAATCTTTTCACTTGACAAAATGAGTTTTTCATTCTCTCAAAGAATTCAAAGCTCTTATCTAGTACTTTAAGTGCATAAAAATGAAATTTGAGGAATGTCACTCCTCTTCAAAGTGCTTACCTGTTTGGAAATCAAAATCTCTGAATAAAACCATCAGGAAACAACGTACTGCTTAATACAATACTAAACTGTGTAAGAGCAGGAGACAAGTTCTTAGGAAAAGACAGAGATCTAAAAAGAAACTAATTTGGACTATCAAAGAGTCTGTATGGTTCAAAAATTGGAGATTTGTCCTGAGGATAGATAAGGATGGATTATTTAGGTAAACTAAATGAATTCAGGCAGATAAAGGATTTGAGCAAGACCATGTGGCATTTTAGGCATTTCTGCTCAGCTCAAAATAATTCTGATCCTTCTCTCAGAACTGACCCTCCCTCCACAAGACTGGGCACTGGTAGCCATGTTTTCCTACGTGGTTCCTCTTTTTGTACCAAGATTAATTCAACTGCACTGGATGCTTGACTCAAACCAAGTCTGTCCAATCAATTCCCTATCTCAGAAATTCTGAATTGGGATTCAAAATAGGTAAATCAGTCTCTAAGCATGGTCATACTTAAAATGAAAAAATCAGGGCCCTTAAGATGTGCAGAGATGTGGGAGAGGGACTCATGGTGAGAAAAAAATCCTCAATTCCTGGTTCAAGAGCCTACTATACCCTCTCAGAGATTCTCAGAACATTCTTATCCATGAGTTCTGTGAGAAAACTCCATATCCTAAAAATAATTACCCTGTTTGCTTAAATCAGTTGCTCTTACTTAGAACCACATAATCATCGAGTGTAGGAAGGTGGGAATGGGTAGCAAAGAATGGAGGAGACCCAATGCACTATGTTGGAGAATTATTGGTGCCTTGGTATTGGGCATGATATGGTTACATCTGAAAAGATGTTAACCTATACCCTTAAACCACATATAGTGTTGTAAAGCAAATTACTTCAATAAAAAATAATACAATTTTAAAAATTTTAATAAGGGTATATACTACATTAAATTCACCACTACAAGCCCAATCCATCACCATATAATTCACCCCTTTAATCCAATTTACCCACCCCAATTCCCCTTTCCTTCTAGTAGCCACCAATTGGTTTTATAGTTAAAAGTTTATTTTTGTTTATTTAGCTCATTCATTTGTTTTTCTCAATGTACCACATATGGATAAAATCAAATACCAGTATGGTATTTGTCTTTCTCTGTCTGACTTCTTGCACTAAGCATGATTCCCTTTAAAGCCATCCACGTTGTTGCAAATGCCAGAATGTCATGTTTATTATGTACATAATATTGTAAATAACATTGTAATAGTCTGGTGCCTGTATCTATGTACTGTTTTTGATTGTTTGTTATATCCCTAGAAATTACAGTTACTAACTATTGTAATTAATTTTTATTTTATTTCTTCCTCAACTACCTACCTCCCTAAAAGTAAGTTCTATGAGGGCAAAAAGTTATTATTCTTTTTATTAGTTGTAGTACTTTATTTCCAGTATGTGAAGAAATCCCTACCTACACAGTAAGCATTGATAAGTCCTACTTGTTGAAAAGAATAAATCTACTTTAAGAATCTTGATAGATATTGCCAAATTAATCTCCAAATACATACACTTCCTCCTGAGGATGTGACTGCCTCTGACTCAGATTCCTTTCCTCTCTGACAACATCATTAACATTCTTTGGATAGGCTTTGATAATAGCAACCATGAGGGACTCATTGCCCTGCGGGTATGCTGTTTATCACATTCCACTAACCACGTGCTGTTCAAGGTGTGAGCCTTGTGCTTGTTCTGCCCTGCTCAATTTCTGTGTATAGAAAAATCTGCAGTCAATCAGCCCTGTCTCTTCATCAGGCCCCTTCCGGGTTTCATCATTGTACTGGGCTTGGAGAGTCTCTAAGATGGAGAATAGTACTAGAATGCTCAGTTTAAATTACATTGGATAAGAAACTTAGAAATGCAGAATGAATGCGAACGACTAGATCTCTTACCAGCCATACATAAAATAGCTAATGCTAGTAGTAGCAGTAGGTTTCAAATTATTTAAGAATTGGTAGTACCTGCTCTCATGGAAGTCTCTGACAGAGCTTCCAAAAAGGAAACAGAAAAAGAGTTTTCTTAATATCTGTATATTTGACACTTTTGGGATTTACCAAACCCAAGGAGATTGCAGTCACATAATGCACTTTTCTGAATGACTCTAAAACCTAATAAATAAGGTTAAAAATGCTTCTCCAGAAAGCCCTAAAGAATCAGTAGACATGGGCCTCCCTAGTGGCACAAGGGGTTAAGTCTCAACACTATGAAGCTATCGGTAGCCACTGAAGCCCAAAATCGATCCCCAGTCAGGGAGCTTCCCACATGGCACAGCAGACCTTTCCTGTCTCACCAGCTGTTCCCCTCAGCAGTGTATTTCAGTCAATCTGCCTGTTTCGCTCCCTACTCTGTCTCTGGTGAATCTGTTATAGGGCAGCCCCAATATAAAATGGGATGCCTGTGGGTCCTCACCCGTGCACTTAAAAGGGGCTTATAATAAGACTCAATTGAAGGCACACACAATAAGATTAATAAAGGGTTTATTTACAAAAGGAGGAGAAATAAAAAGACAACTCAAGGGAAAAAAATGAATAAATTGGTGAATGCATCCTGCCAATTCTGCTGAGCTAGAATCCCAATGGCACACCAAAACTCGATGAACAGCCAAGAGAAAGAGAGAAAGAGGGCTGGGGGCGGGCGGGGGCAGTGGTGGGGGGGGACAGAGAGAGAGAGAGAGTCCAAAGCCAACATGTCTGGTTAAATACCAAAACACCGCTGCTTAACTCCACCCTCAGTCCTCAGCATCCTCCCTTTGGTGATGATGGCATTCTGGGATTCATAGTCCTAGGTGTCTTGGATCTCTCTGACTTGAGGTGGGTGTGGGGTCCTGGGACACTCCCCTTTCCTGAGGACCACCCTCTTACAAATACTCTGACACACACACCCTCCCCCCATCTCTGGCCTGCACCCGAGCTCTTGCATGCATAAATAAATCTTTAAAAAAAAAAAAAGAATCAGTAGACATTGGATTGGAGAAGCATAATGCAATTTTGTAATCATTACTTGGTGTGATATTTGTTCAACATGTGTTTGTTAAAAGCTTATAAGGGCAGAACACTATGCTAGGAAAATCCATTCATAGACACAATCACTGCACTCCTGCTTGTCCGTAGTAAAAAGATAAGTAAACAATTAAATACAGCTCAAGGTAGGTGTGATTAAAATGCTATGAGTGAGATGAGCCATATTTTAAATCATTACAAATTGCAAAGAATTACTTCTAGGCAAATCAATTGAGTTTAATTAGGAATAATCTAGGAAATTCAATGGATAATAAGCTGATGAGCAAGGAGTATATTTTAAGTACTCACCCAGATGCGAAGATAGAAAACCAATGCACATTTTAATGTTGATACAATAACATAGAGTATTTTGAATTTCAGAAACACTGTCAGGAAGATACACCCTTAATTCTTTTCCCCTCATCAACTCCAAAAAAACTGAAAACTGGACCAACAACCTCTAAGCCGGAGATTTAAAAGACTTTGAAATGTCTTTTCAGGACTACCTGAGATGCCCAAGAGGAAAGAACTGAAGATATCACATTAGGGGTTCCTTATTATGGTGGCCAAAGCAACTCACTCTAACATAAATTTCATAGTTAACAGGTCTTAGAGGTTCATAGCTTCTAATCAACATTTAGTTTAAAAGAGATGAACAAGGACCACAGTTATTTTAGAAAAGCTTCTAACAAATATGTAAAAGTAACTTGGAGGGGAAAAAAAAACAACATGAAGGAAACAGTCTAAAAAGAAAATCCTCATTAATATCGACATCACAGCAGTAAAATAAGAACATGATGTCCTGTATAAAGAACATACATGATACAAACAAGAGGAAAAAATGGTTCTTGGAAATTAATATTTTAAGACTGGAAAGGAAAAATTCATATCTGGAAAATGATGCTGTGGAAAAATAAGAAAAAAAATTAGAGTTAGAGAATGAGAGACAGGGAGGTTTGGGAGGGGGATAATTAAAAGGCTAACCTGGATGGACTAGCTTTGAAATAATTGGTTTCAGAAAGCAAGAACAGAGAAAACAAAAGCAAGGGAGTAATAAATGAAAGTATTCAATTGGGTTGAATTGAAAGATGTGAGGTTCCAGATTGAAAAGACTTATACAGTGAGCAGCACAATAGATAAAAATAGACCCATACAAAAGCACATCATGAAATTTCAGAAACCTGAGAACAAAATTTTACAAGTTTCCAGAGATAAAAATAGCACATATAATATAGGCCATGAATTATAGTAATTTTTACTTCTGTGGTAGGCAGAATTCTAATAGCAAGATTCCCCATCCTCTGTGTAATTGTGAACTATGAATATGATGGATTTTCTTCCCATGATTAGCTTATGTTATAAGGCACAGTTGGCCTTAAGAAAGGTTTGACCTAAACAGCATTAACAAGGCCCTTAAAAAGTTGGGGCCTCCCTGGTGGCGCAACGGGTTAAGCACAGTACTGTGGAGCTCTTGGTTGCTGCAGCAGCGGGAGTTCGATGCCCGGCCTGGGAGATTCCCACGTGGCGCAGCAGACCTCTCCTGCCTCACCCGCTGCTCCCCTCAGCAGTGTATTTCTGTCAATCTGCCTGTTCTGCTCCCCACTCTGTGTCTTGTGAGCTCTCTCACTGCCCCATGCCTCTGGCCTGCACCCCAGCTTGCATGCAAAAATAAATATTTAAAAAAAAAGTGATGGGACTCTTCTTAGCAAAAGAGATTCTCTATAGTCGACTTTGAAGACAGACTGACTTTGATCTGGCAAGAAATGCAGGACCTTAAGGGACTGCAAAATGTTCTCTGGCTGCCTGTCAGCAAGGAAATGGGAATCTCATGGTCACAAATAAATGATTTCTGCCAATAACCTGAATGAGTTTGGAAGTGAAAATGTTCAAGTGGGAATTTAAATTTTCCTCAGAGATTCCAAGTAAGAACTTTGTGCAGTTAACGCCTTGATTTTACCCTTGTGATATCCTGAGCAAAAACCCAGTCATACTATACTCAGATTTGGCTAATACATGGGTTATTGGTAGTTTGTTTATAACAATAGAAAACTAATACAGCTTCTCAACAGTGACAATGGAAACTAGAAAACAGTAGATACAAGCCTCAGAATTCTGAAGAAAAGTTTTTTCTAATCTAAAATTATTTACCTAACCAAACTACCAATTAATTAGCTAAGAAATTAATTCAGGTTATTTTCAGTTATACAATGTCTAAAATATTTACCTCCTATATATAGACACACATACTTTCTTAGACAGCTACTGGTTTTGATACCGGGAAAATGAGGCTTCAAAGTTGCCAAAGGCTCTGCCCCATTGCTTACCGGTTACAGTATTGGTTCTGCACCCGCTCACACATTTGTAAGACTACTCAGGCTTAGGGGACTACAACAATGGGATTTATTTAACAAACAGGGAAAAGCAAAGAATTATTGAAGTCAACGCATGGCCATTTACCTTACTTAAAGCAATGTCCAGTCCTTTAAATCCCAGAAAAGTAACAAAGGTGGCGTCTTCCCACCACTGCTGGTGTGGAGCTCCTCTTCCAAACAATAGGCCACATTTTCAAAATGGCGTCTTCTTTCTTCTGCAGACGCGCAACAGCCAAAGAGTAGGCCAGGTTCCAACTCACGAGGACGACACAGAACACAACTGGAGATGCTCCCGGAACTGCCATGGTGCCCCAGCGCAGCAGCAGGCCAACAGCACTGCAGACAGCAACTACATCGGCCAGACGTCCCAACAGACTGCACTCACGCATTTTAGGAAGGCGCCCGCTTTGGGCCTCTGCCTTCTTCCTTCGGCTGCAGTAAAGACAAAACTGGGAGCAGTTTTCTTCGCTCGGCTACTTGCAAAGCCTCCAAAGTCTCTGGTCCCAAAATCACTAAAGATTCCAAAAGCGCTCGGTCTGAAACTCTATATCCCGGCGGCTCAAAAACTTCTGGAATCTGATTTCCAAACTCTCAATCTTGGCGGCTACATTTTCTGCCGCTGATTCCTCTATTCCTACATCATGATGATTCTTTCCCCCTTCTCCTTCAGTCCCTTTTATTTCTCATCAGACTCTCCACCCCAAACTGCAAACTCAGCATTTTCCCTGAGGCTATTCATTCTCATCAGCAAACCCCCTCAAGGGGCATGACCTCCACGGGACTCAGCCTGGTTACAGTTTGTGCTTCATTAAAATGAGAGGGGAAATAAAACAGGAAGAAGGTAAACAGGAAAAGGTATGAGTGTAACCAGGCTGAGTCCAAAGTCTAGTAAAGGTGGTGCCCCCTTGTGGGGGTTTGCTGATGAGAATGAATAGCCCCAGGGAAAATGCTAAGTTTGCATTTGGGGTGGAGAGTCTGATGAGAAATAAAAGGGACTGAAGGAGAAGGGGGAAAGAATCGTCATGATGTAGGAATAGAGGAATCAGTGGCAGAAAATGTAGCCGCCAAGATTGAGAGTTTGGAAATCAGATGCCAGAAGTTTTTGAGCCGTCGGGATATAGAGTTTCGGACTGAGCACTTTCGGAATCTTTAGTGACTTTGGGACCAGCGACTTTGGAGGCTTTGCAAGTAGCCGAGCGAAGGAAACTGCTCCCAGTTTTGTCTTTACTGCAGCCGAAGGAAGAAGGCAGAGGCCCAAAGCGGGCGCCTTCCTAAAATGCGTGAGTGCAGTCCGTTGGGACGTCTGGCCGATGTAGTTGCTGTCTGCAGTGCTGTTGGCCTGCTGCTGCGCTGGGGCACCATGGCAGTTCCGGGAGCATCTCCAGTTGTGTTCTGTGTCGTCCTCGTGAGTTGGAACCTGGCCTACTCTTTGGCTGTTGCGCGTCTGCAGAAGAAAGAAGATGCCATTTTGAAAACGTGGCCTATTGTTTGGAAGAGGAGCTCCACATCAGCAGTGGCGGGAAGACGCCACCTTTGTTACTTCTCTGGGATTTAAAGGACTGGACATTGCTTTAAGTAAGGTAAACGGCCATATGATAACTTCAGTAATTCTTTGCTTTTCCCTGTTTGTTAAATAAATCCCATTGTTGTAGTCCCCTAAGCCTGAGTAGTCTTACAAATGTGTGAGCGGGTGCAGAACCAATATAGTAACCGGTAAGCAATTGGGGCACGGCATTTGGCAATTTTGAAACCCCTTTTGCCCGGTATCATGAGGAGAATCCCCAAGATATTGACAGAGGCAGATGTCAGGAGGTACCCACAGACAGCTAGTCCATAGTAGAACAGATTAGAAAGCTCTTGAGACCTTTGACCATGAAGATTAAATAGAAAGAATGCCTAGAATATTTGAAGGAAAGGAAAGGAAATTTAGATATTTGGCAGAGAGTTGGGGGTTGAATTATTGGTAAGTATATTGAAAACTAACTGTACAACAATAGTCAAAAGTTGGTTATTAAGTCTAAGGGAAATAAAAAGTTGTACAATAATAATTGCCATAGTTTCCTACTTGATTTAGCAGTTTATAGTTTTTGCATAGTCATAACAGAATATTTTACCACAGAGAGATGGTAGTTAGAACTAAAGCTCAAAATTTAGAAGCAGAAAGAAATTCAGACATCTAGAATACCAAATGAATTCAATGAATTGCAAAGTGTTGGCTCTACAAAGAAACGGACAAGATAGGGTTGGGAATGTTAGTTTTAGTTTCAAACATACAAAATGAGTTTTCTCTTTAAAACCATGTATAATTTTTTGTCAAAAGAAAGACTAGACAAAGGAAGAGCTAGTCGAAGTTATCTGACAAATTAATCATATGCAAATGGCTTTCTTAAGAGGAAAAGTCCTGACAACTCTGATTATAATAAAATGTTTTCATGTTAGTCTCTATTTCAAAAAGCAAAGAAGCTTTTATTTTATTTGTTATACAGTAAAGCATTGTAAATTTGCGAGCAGAAGAGACTCATTCATTGTGACAAGTGGAGATAGAAAGCAGTAGGTTGAAAATAGCTTTAGGAAATAGATTCATGGCCTCCATGGTGGCACAACAGGTGAAGTCGCAGCACTATGAAGCTATCTGCAGCCACTACAGCACGAGTTGGATCCCCAGCCAGGGAGCTAACCCACATGGCACAGCAGACCTCTCCTGTCTCACCGTTGCTTGCTCGTTGTTCCCCTCAGCAGTGTACTTCAGCAGATCTGCCTATTCTACTCCCCACTCTGTCTCTGGTGAATCCTCTCACCACCCCACACCTCTGGCCTACACCCCAGTTCCTGTATAAATAAATAATTAAATCTTTAAAAAAAGAAATAGGTTCAAAAAAAACTTGCTGATTGATTGCTAGATGGATGGGGGTTCTGATAACACAGAATGAGTGAGAAAGGAGGCAAGGATCAAAGATCAAAACCCCCCAGCTTTCTGCCTTTGAGTGCCTGGCTGGATGGTGGTAACATTTTCTGAAATAGAAGATGTAAAAGAGAAATAGAATTGAAAAGTCAGGAAAGAATGCAAATTTCGATTTGAGACATGAACAAATAAAGTAGCTGTAGATATCCAGACAGAAGAGATATGGCAACTAGATAGAGACCAAGAGTTCATAAGAGAGGTTTAATCTGGAAAAAGGGGCTTGGGAATCTTAGAATATAAATAAGATATTTGAAGGAGAAGGAGAGGAGAATCCTTCAGTAGGGATAGACCTGCTTTGTTAAACCATTTAGTGAGATCAGGTTTTACAAGTCTATGTAAAGTTGATAATTATAACTTAAGGAAGTTGACAAGTGCTAAATTATTCTAAAAGGAAATATGAAGGGTTGGAAGAGAGTGAGATACCCTGTATTCAATAGTATTTTAAGAAGGGAACAAAAATATTCAAGTGAGAATTTAAAGTTATTTGTTGTGTGGTGTGCCTTTTAACTCTTCATCCTTTTCTTCTTATAAAATCTTTTTTTTTTAGATTCACTTTTATGTATTTATGCATACAAGAACTGGGGTGTAGGCCAGAGGTGTAGAGGTGAGAGGATTCACCAGAGACAGAATGGGGAGCCGAACAGGCAGATCTACTGAAGTACACAGCTGAGGGGAACAGTGGGTGAGACAGGAGAGGTCTGCTGCCATGTGGGTTAGCTCCCAGGCCCTGGATGGAACTCAGGTCATCTTGGTGATAGCTCTAAGACTTAACCCTTACCCCACCAGAGAGGCCCCACTTGTGAAATCTTTTGTAAACACTGACTTTCTCAGTATTTTGTAGAGCATATTTGCTTTTGGGGGGGAGGGGTTTCAAAAAGATGAGTTATATCTCAAGGTTTATCCAGGGAGAAGTCAGACATGGCCCTGGAAGGTCAGTTACATGACAATAGGGATCATCAGCTAAATATTAGGAGAAGATTTGCAAATATCTCCATTAAAGACTAAAACAAGCAGTGCCCTTTAAAAGTCACTACCAAGTTTGTGGAATTCTCTGATAACCTCAATCCTTAATAAAAAAAACAACAGGTTGAAAGTAGGAACCATAGCCAAGAGCAAATGTCAGAGTTTAGTTCCAACATAAAGTTATCAGGAAGACTGAAACCACATGAATTCAGCCTTATAGAAAAAAATGCTAAGTAAGGTGTGAAGAAAATGGGACTCATTCTTGTGGCTAAAGGCAATGTTAATTTCCTGCTTTTGTGTCAACAAGGGTTCCATCAACTTTGATTCATTCATCAATATTCTGTCCCCATTCTACCACAACCACCTCATGATCTAGGCTCTTACCCTGCTTTACTTTATATCCTAGCACCTATCAACTTGAAGTTGTATCATATATTAAATAACTTGTTTGTTGTCTGTCCTCACTGGAAAGTAAGCTCTGTGAGAACAGGAACTTTGTCTTCCATACTCTGTTTAGAAATACATCTGTCATGTAATAAGTACTTGGTAAATATTTGCTATTGAATGAATTAACTCCTAGCCTGTTTCTACCTTTGTCAAAAATGACTTGGATTCAAGCAAGCAGCGAAAAGTCGATTAGGAAGGAATTCAAGTCCAAAGCTGTATAAGATGATACCAAGGTCTTCTCATGAGCACAAGTGATTATAATAGTCATTGTTTACTCAGTACCAAGTAGGTCTCAGCACTGCGCTAAGCACTTAACCTATCTCATCTAATATAATCTTCAAAGCAATTATTATTATTCCCCATATTGCATATAAAGGAGCTGAGTTACCAAAGGTTTGGAAAATTTACCCAATCTAGCAAATGCCTAATCCAAACGTCGGACTTCAGTCTCTCTGACTTCAGAGCCTGTATCCTTAAGCCCTCTGTGATTCAGCTTCAGGAAATTAGAACATGTCTATGTTATACTTAAATCCTTAGTACCCAACCCAGTTATCTATCAACATCCTGAAATTAATGGACTGGCTTTGTGGTTCTTAAGGAGTTAGGAAAAATGAGCTAGTTGTTAAAGACTAATGGTAGGTAAGTGTATTTATTATTTTTAAGACTAGTAAACTGTGTGGTGAAGAAGCACCACAAAACTATATATTTTAGTTGTACCACATAGTGTGTGTGTGTGTGTATAAGACATACACATACATGTATATATTATATACCCTTATCATTTGGAATACCCTTGGTTTAGGCATTTCAGTTTGGACACCATCCACCACTTCCTCCTGTCTTCTCCCAGCCATTTTATGTACTTTGACTTCCTGCCTGCTGCCCTCCCTGACCCAAGAAATGTCAATATGTAACCTTTGAAAACTAGAAATCTATTCCAGGAGAAATTCAAGGACACACACATTGTTTAGGCTCTTTCTCAAAAGAAGCAATAACACTGGTCAACAGTGAGATCATAACTGACTTAAAAGGCCCTAATCTGTAGTATCTTGGTGTGCTGAATATGAATATAACCCTGAAAATTTTTTATTAGCTCTCGTTTTGAAGATATTTCATATAATTAATTTTATATGCTTCACCGTGTAAATTTATCCAGTAGGACTCCAACAACATCCTAAATCAGCCTAGAATGATGTAATATTGCATCGCATTGCATAATACCATCATGCACACATCATCCAGAGTTGATTGCATCATTTTCTGATGTACTGCAATCCTACCGCCAAGTGGCTGCTGAAGTAAGCTGATATCAGCAGTGCACTATAGAAAGCCCTGTTGAAAAGGCTGAGCATTGAAAATATTTCAGACTTTGTGCGAGACAGTTTAAGCTATTGTTCCATAGAACTGTTATTATTTTATCCTTTTTAGGCACAATACAGAACAGTAATGCCTCGACCGTGCGTTAATAGTGTGGACAATTTCTGCTCTATTTGTGGGGAAGTGACATTTTCCAACCAGAAGAAAAGTATCACTTCTCAAGTGAAGAAGTCTTATCATCTTTACTTCGGATGCAAGGTTGGTGACCAAGACAAGCCTTGGGTCCCGCATATATGCTGTGCTACATGTGCAACACAGCTTTCACAGTGGTGAAATGGCAAAAGACCATCCATGCCGTTTGTAGTCCACATGGTATGGAGGCAGCCAAGCAACCACATAAAAGACTGTTACTTCTGCTTTGTTCCTCCTCTTTCCAGTGGAATAAAAAAGCAAAAGAAGTCGAGAATAGTCTACCCAAACATTCCATCTGCATTGAGACCAGTTCCACATGGTGAGGGACTTCCTATTCCAGAACCTCCAGTAGAATATTCTCTTGATTCATTTGATAAGGACAAGGGTGAACTGACCTGTTCTTCTCCTGTTCCATCAGCATGCAGTGATCCTGATTTTCACTGTGGTGCATCATCAACCCCACAAAGACTAACATAGGAAGACCTAAATGACCTGGTTCGTGATTTGGACTTATCCAAGAACAAGGTAGAATTGCTAGGATCAAGACTCCAACAATGGAATCTTCTAGAAGATGTCACAATTTCTTTCTATTGAAAGTTCCAGCAGTTGGAGCCTTTCTTCAGAAAGGAAAGTACTCTGGTATTCTGTTCCGATATTGAGGGCCTCACGAATGCCTTAGAAATCACTCATGACCCACAAGGATGGAAACTCTTTCTAGACTCTTTGAAACTGAGCCTTAAGGCTCTTCTTTTGCACAATGGAAACTGTCTTCCACCTGTTCTATTCCTGAACAGCTGTACAAGAGACAAGGGAAGAAATCTAAGAAGTAGTCTGTGACTTGACTGGTCCAACCACTATGGAAAGCTGTATGGAGATTCCTCAAATTGCTAAACATGGAGCTCCCATACGACCCAGCAATACCACTTTTGGGAATTTACCCAAAGGACACAAAAACACTAATCCGAAAGGATACATGCACCCGTATGTTCATTGCGGCACTATTCACAATAGCAAAGGTATGGAAGCAACCCAGATGTCCA
>PVIJ01002453.1:16002-160790 GCA_004024925.1 Scalopus aquaticus | reverse complement strand
ACACCACACCTCACACACACCACACACCTCACACACACTCCTCACACCACACATGTCACCCCCCCACACCACACACACACCTCACCCCACACACACACCACACCCCACACACCTCACACACACGCCACACACACATCTCACACACACACACCTCACCCTACACACATCCCCCATACTTCACGCACAACACACACCCCTCACACACACACAACACAGTACACACACCACACCACACATACCACATACACACACCATACAGTATGCACACCACATACACCTCATACACACCACACACACCACACCACACATACCCCGCGCACCTCACACACACCACACACCTCATCCCACACACATTCCATACACCTCACACACACCACACACATCACACATCTCACCCCACACACCACACACACCTCACCCCACACCACACACCCCACCCACACACACTTCTCACACATACCCCCCCACACCACACAAACCACACCCCCCACCCCCACACACCTCTCTCACATACCTCCCCACACACCACACACACCCCGCACACACCATACAAACCACACGCACGCACCACACACAACACACACATGCGCGTGGGTTAATCGAGTCTCTCTCTCATCCCAAATCGCCTTCTCGCCAGCTTGCATGGTGGCTGCAGTCAGGGAACTGACTCAAATTAAATTTTCATATTTATTTATTATTATTTTTTAAAGATCTTATTTATTTTTGCATACAAGAGCTGGGGTGCAGGCCAAAGGTGTGGGGGGGGGTGGGAAGATTCCCCAGAGACAGAGTGGGGAACAGAACAGGCAGATCCACTGAAATCCACTGCTGAGGGGGCAGCGGGGAGACAGGAGGGTCTGCGGCGCCCTGTGGGAAGCTCCCTGGCCGGGGATCGAACTCGTGCTGCAGGGGCTGCAACAGCTTCATAGGCTGAGACTTAACCCCTGTGCCCCCAGGGAGGCCCCTCAAATTAAATTTTAAAACCTAAATTCACTAAATGTTTTCAGACAAAATTCCAGACTTTCTGATTAAAGTCATTCTTTCTGTCGTCAGTCACCATTTTGCCCAGGCGGGTGCGAGGGCCAGCGGGGCTGGTGGCACTGCTGCCCCTGCGTCCGGCCCCGCCTCAGCAGCGGCCCCGCCGGTGGGGACTTGGTGCCTCCCGAGCGTGCTCAGTTGTGTGTGTGTGGGGTATGTGTATGTGTGTCTCCGTGTGTCTGTGTGTGGGGTGTGTGTGTCTCTGCGTGTCTGTGGGGGGGCCTGTGGTTTGGGTGGGGTGTGGGGGGTGTGTGTGTGTGGGTGTATGTGGTGTGTGTATGTATGTCTGTGTGGGGGGAGGGTGTGGTTTGTGTGGGGTGCAAGGGATGTGTGAGGGATGTGTGTGTGGTGTGTGTATGTATGTCTCTATGTGTGTGTGTGTATGTATGGTGTCTGCGTGTGTGTGTGTGTGGTGTGTGTGTGTGTATGGTGTCTGTGTGTGGGGGAGGTGTGTGGTTTGTGTGGGAAGTGTGGTGTGTGGTATGCTCCACATCCAGGCCGTGGAGGGGAGGCTGTGGCTGGGCCCAGTCCTGGGGGTCACCCTAGGGGCCACTCAGGAGCGGGGAGGGCCCTGGGCACCTGGGACTCCAGCTGGCTGCACGCCCACCCGCCCAGGCTCAGGGCCGCCTGCAGGGCCATCGCTGACCTGTGCGGGCCCCTCTCGGCCCTGGGCCTCTGCTCCGTGGGCCCCCAGGCCCGGGCCAGCCGGCGGCAGACTCAGCTGGTCACTGTGGGCAGGTGCCTCCGCCAACTCCACACGCACCGGCTGGTCCTGCGGCTGCTGCCAGAGAGGACTTGGCCTTCCAGGCCAGCGAGGGCAAGACGGGCGGGGCGGGGCTGGGCCGGCCCCAGCGCTGCTTATTCCCAGCCCTCAAGGGCCGACGCTGGTGTCCCTCCCCTGTCCCCAAGGCCACAACTTCCGAGGGTGTCACGTGCTCCCCCAGTGTGTGCCCCTGGGAGAGCCCCTCAAGCCGCAGGGACCCGCGCCCGCAAGTGCGAGTGGGGGAGGGGACTCAGAAATCTTCTGGCCCCTCTTATTTTACTAGTGCGGAAACCGAGGCCCAGCAGCCCGGGCGGGCCCCAGGATGCCTAGTGAACCGGGGCGCACTGGGCGGCCACAGCCACTCTCCGGAACCCAGTGTCCGGTCTACCCTCAGGCGGGATCTGGCTCTGGAGACCCCGGCGCTGCGGTCATGGGTATCTCAGGCCGGCGGGGCGTGCTGGGTCGGCTCACCCCCTCGTCCTGCGGCCCCTGCTGCGGCTGTCCCTGCCGGCCCGGGCTGGTGGGGGGCGGCCCTCAGACATGTCCTCTGCGAGGGACATCGGCCAGTCACTTCCACCACGGCCACCAGCCACACGGCCCCCTGGCCATCGGGATCTAGACCCAGGATCCAAGATAGACCTCCCCCCCAGCAGGTGCTCTGAGGCCAGGAGGCTGAGAAGGGGGGATCCCTGAGCAGGGTGGGGCACCCCTTTCATGCTCGTGCCCCCTGACCACACCTGGGACGTCCTGACTTTTTTTTCTTTTTTAAGATTTTTTATTTATGCACATGAGAGCTGGGGTGCAGGCCAGAGGAGTGGGGGTGAGGGGACACCCCAGAGACAGAGTGGGGAGCAGAATAGGCGGAGCCACTGAAACTGCTGAGGGGGCAGCGGGGAGACAGGAGGGTCTGCTGCGCCCTGTGGGTCAGCTCCTGGCCGGGGATCTTACTCGGGCTGCAGCAGCTGCGACAGCTTGATGGCGTGGGACTTAACCCCTGCGCCCCAGGAAGGCCCCTCCTGACTTTTTTAAGGACAGAAGGCGGCTTCTGGAAGCACAGCTGGAGGCAGAACCCACGGCTGCTTGGCCTGCCCGCTGCAGGCGGCTGGCGCCGGAGCCCTGGGCACCTCCGAGCGAGGCTGGGCCTCGCAGGCCCCTGTGGCCCGTGTTGCTCTGACCGTGGCTGCGGCAGTGCGGTCCTGTCCAGGCTCACCCCGCTGTCCTCTCTGGCTCACAGTGGGGGGGGCTGCGCCCCGACTGTGCCCAGAGGAGCGGACCATGTCTGCACCGGCCAAGCGTTCCTCAGACGCTGCCCAGCGAGGCCCAGGAACATTTCTCGGGGACCACAAGGCTCAGAACATGGTCCCTGCCCAGGTGGAAACCACCGGAGAAGCAGGCCCCGGCCGGGTGACAAGCCCCACCTCGCCGTCCCGTGCTGTGCTGGACACGGGTGTCCGCCATGGCCCTGGGGGCAGGAGCGCTGAAAGGGCCGCCACCCTGAAGGCCCGGCCGCCTACCCACGACTCCGTTTGCTCCAACGGAGTCTCCTTCCACGGCCCCGGCTGCCCTCCACCCCACGTGACCGCGGCGGGGTCTGCGGCCAGTCTGACCCTCGAGCCGGTCAGACTGACCAAGGACCAAGGACTGGCTCCTAGGAGGCATCAGCCAGCGATGAAGGAAGGAAGGAAGAAGGAAGGAAGGATAAAGGGGTGGGGTTGCGTTATCGAGAGACAAAGGGGTACCCAGAGGCCCCCAAACAAATGGCGTGCATGATCTAAAATGGGACCCCCGCCCCTCCGAAGGCAGAGGAAGCCGCTCTCGGCGCGACAGCTCATGGACAGAGTTTGTGCGTATCTAGAGGGGGTCATGGAGCATATTAGGGTCTCCATAAAACTCCCCAAACTCCCCATCCGCACGTGGGCAAATTCCCGCCGATCAGGGGGCCAGAAGCAGGGCTTCTGGGTCAGAGCTGCAAAGTGAGGAGAAGCCAGCTCCCTGCCTTCGTGGTGACAGCCCCCCAGATCTGCCCCTTGCTCCCGCTCCGGGGCTCGGGCCCTCGGCCAAGTCAGCAGCCCTGGGCGGGGTGGAAACGGGGCCTCTCTGCGCGGCCACGTTCCTCCTTCGCAGAGATGCCTCTAGGCGGGCGGCCGTCTGCCTGTGTGTCCACCGCAGGGCCAGCGGACAGCCCTGAGCCCCGCACACCCCCGGGCCCCTCGCTGGAAGGACCCGCAGCCCGGCGGGACAGGTCGCCCGCAGAAGACACCCCCTCTCGTCCTGGCAAGCGGCAGACGAACCCACTTGTCCTGCCGGCAGTTTCAGCTCTGACGTGGTCATTGACCCCAAACATTTCAGGGCTGCAGTGGCCTTGACACCGGTGAGGCCTGTGCTCGTGGGGTCGCGTCCACTGTGGACACCGGTGAGGCCTGTGCTTGTGGGGTCGCGTCCACTGTGGCGCCCGCGGTCTTTCTTCCCCTCCAGGCGCACACGCTGCTTCTCCCCGCTCAGGGGAAAAGCACTCCCTGAGCGATGCCACTGAGCGCTGACCCCGGGCGAGGCGCGGCGGGCTGGCGGCACGGGGGGACACGCTGACCCTGCCCAGCCCCCTGCCCCTGTAACCCCAGTAAACACCCTGCCCCGCGCCAAAGGGCAGGCCAGGGAGCTCCAGACCTGGGTCTGCGCCTCCTCGGTGCCCACAGACTAAACCACTTCTCTCTCGCCGCCGCGGGAACGAGGCCGCACCCCCCCCAAGCGCTGGGCAGCTGCTCTGGTCACAGCCCGTGTCCACGTCCCCCTCGCCAGGGTCAGGCCCCGAGCCTCCCAGCGGTGCGAGCGGAGAGTGGCCCCGGGACCCCTTGCGCCTTCAGGGCCGCAGAATAGTTTCTACTCTGCAGCTGCTGTAACAGACCCCTTGCGGGGCCCAGCTGCGGCCCCATCCTAAAGGCAGGACAGGCCGTGCTCCCGGGCGGTGGGAGGGGGCGCCCTGGGGTCGTGACCCGGCACTCGCAAGCCCTGTGGGGTGACCCACAGACATGTGATGAGAACGGGGCACCGTGGAGGTGGCAGCGGGGCGGGAGTGGCTGCAGCGGCGGCTGTGTTGGGTGATGAGCGGGCGGCGTTGGGCCGCCGTGGACGGCCTGCCCCGAGCCAAGCCTCGGAGGGGCCGGCTGCTGAGCATGAACGCCCCTTTCTCACTGCCCCCGGCCCCCACGGAGGCTCGGCACGCCGCCTGCGCCCACATCCGCTGCCACCCGGCCTGCGGGCGCCCAGCAGCTGCTCTGGGAGGCGGCTGGAAAAACAGTTCAGGCTGCAAGCGGCCGTGGAAGCCCCGTCAGGAGGCCTGTGGCTCAGACGACGGAGGCGGCCGCTGGCAAGACAAAAGTTGGTTTCAGGTAAAGTCACCTCCGGGGCGCAGTGACAGTGACCTCATCACGCCTCCAGGCAACCGGCTTGGGTGACACCTTGGGGAGAGGGACGCTGCCCCCTCACTCTGGCAGCCCTGCAGGATGACCCCATTTGGGCCGGTTCTTTCTATTTTTCAACAAGGTTGGGGCAGGGGGAGGTGGCGGCTGGGAAGGGTCTGGCCAGGCCACAGGCCCGTGTGGTCACCCCTGTGGTCAGCGTGACTGACCCTGAACCAGGGCTGCCGGATCCTCACTTCACAGACCCCGAGACCCAGGCCTCTCCAGCGTGAACCCCAAACGCTGAGTACCTCGGAGAACAGCCCGCACCTGCCTCCGGCGGCCCGATAGGTCTGTCCCCGTGGGCTCGCCTGGCTTGGTGGTGGGCGTGACGCAGAGGGAGGCGTAGAGGGGCCCCTCCCCCCATGCTGCAGCCCCCCCCCCCCCCCTTCATTCTGACAGAACTGCCAGACAATAGGAGGGCTGTTTGCTGGCCCTGGGCCAGGTTAGACAATATTTAGCTTTGCTAGGAGCAGGAGCCTTTCCCCTCCCCCCACCCTCTCCCCCCCAAACCGGTTCCTGGGGGCGGGGAGGGCGCGGGCCCTGGGAGCCAGAGCCTCCTTGCACCCTCCGCACCCTCCTCGGAAGTTTAATCATTAACGGCACGTTTGGCCTTTGGTTGCAGGTTGGAATTTGGGAGCTGTGCCAGGCGCAATTACCTGACACATTATTCCGTGTTTGGGCGCTCTTAGCTGCCATTAGCTGGTGAAGCCGGAGTAAAGACGGGCCCATTAGTCAGCAGTGGCCTCCTGGGCCTCCCAGGAGCAGCCCCAGGAGGGCCCTGGCCCTGGGGGCTGTGAAATGCTTTAAAATGTGGACTTCGCTGCGGCTGCGGCGGCCTGTGTCCTCCCGTGCGCGGTTTGGGGCCATGGGGTGCCCTGGAGAGGTGACCGTGCTGGGCAGACGCCAGGCGCGGGCACATCAATGCTGCCTGGCTGCTGTCCTGGTCACCTGAGTCAGAGGTATCGGGGGAGGGGGGGCCCAGGGGGTCCAGGCAGCAGTGCCCATCAGGCAGCGTGGGATCATGGAGGGGCCCCGCCATCCTGGGCCCACCTGCCAGGATCATCACAGGTGCCCAAAGCCTGACCCCTAAATCTGGCATGGCACCCACCTACTCACCCGCCCTCTCCGGGCAGCCCTTCCTGGGAGCTGCGGGGGGCGGGGGGCTCTCGCTACTTCCCGGCTCCTTTGCTGCCGGCCAGGCTCCCTCAGCGTCCCCTTCCTGGGCACGCCCCACCTCCTCAGCTCCCACGCCCTGTCGGGGGTTCCTGGAGGCCCGTCAGGCCAGAGCTCCGCCCCTGCGGCTCTGCGTGTGGCTGACCTGCCGTGGTGTGGGCCTCTGACTTCTGAGGCTCTGGGGCCTTCCTGCCTGCCAGCGCCCCTCCAGCCGAGGCTCTGCCGGCCAGCGTGGGACTGGCCTCGGCACCGGAAGGGCTGAACAGGCTGCAGGATGGGCACACCCTGTTCGGGGCTTCCCGCTGCCCCCCGCCCCTGGATCTTTCCTGGAATCCAGGAACTGGAGGCAGACCCGGTGGGAGCCCCGGGGCCAGGCCGCTCTGCCCTGCTCCAGGACTCGGCCTGCTCTGGGCCCTGCCAGGGAAGCCAGGCTGCCGGCCCGAAAGCTGGGGCACTCGGGATACCGGGGCCCAGGGGCCCGGGCAAGCCCCTCCTGCACCTGAGCTCCCACGCGGCCCCCGCTGAGCCCCCCGGTCAGAGCTGGCTTCTAGTCACCGGTCTCGGGCTCCGACCTAAAGCCCAGCATCTGACCTGCGGGCAGGCGGTGCAGGCCGTGAGGACCGGCGGGACTGCGACTGTCTGCAGCTTCTTGCCACTCCCGGGCATGAGAGGGTGGCTGTCAGCACCCACCACTGACACCTCGGGAGCTCTTGAGCAAGCGGGGCCTGCGGAGGGGCCTCCAGCTTGAGGCGGAGCCGCCGCCCCTGCCAGGTGCCTGGTGCAGCCGGCCTGATGAAAGGCCGTCCAGCACTCCCCAGGCCCGAGTGCGGCAGCCAGCTCAGGCGCTGCTCTCCCAGCCGCGCAGCGCGAGGGGCCGGCCGATGTTTTCCAGATGCCGGGGAGCCGCCCGCATTCCCGGCCCTGCCCAGACCAGCCCCTGCTGAACGCTTTGTGTGCGTGCCAGGCGGCGCCTGGGCCCCGGGGTGGAGGGAACGGCCCTGCAAACACCCACCCTGGGCTTGTGGGCATGAGCGCCGGGGCCGCCAGGCTGGAGGGACCCAGCCGCAGCCCTCAGGGGGCAGTGCCAGGGGGCCGCACGTCGTGGGCAGGAGGCCAGTAGAGCCACCGGCCAACCCTCCCCGCTGCTCCTGACGCGCCTGGGGCCACCTGCCCGCCGCGCTGGCCCCAGAGAGCAGGCGGAGGGGACCCTTGCCGAGCTGCTGTGACGGGCCATGTTTGCAGAGGCAACGCCGACCTGCGGCCACGCCCTCCTGCCCCCCGGCCTCGGGTGGGGTCAGGCAGTGACCGGGCTGGTGGTGAGGATGAGACCACCCCTGCCCCTGCAGGGCCTGGCTCGGGGGCGGCGCAGGGGTGCTGAGCAGGGCTCAGAGGAGGCGGGTGCGCCGCGGGCCAGGAGCGCCTTCTGCGTCTGCTCTGGGCCAGCTGGGCTGTCCACGTGGGCAAGCGCACTGGGGGAGGACACAGGATGCCCGGACGCTGGGCGTGGGGCTGTGCGGGCAGCGGGGCCTGGTCGGCTGTGGGCAGCCTGCGGACGTGCCTGCCCACCACCGCCTGTCCTCGGGTTTCCGGGAGGGAGGTGGCTCCGGTGGGCCGAGCCCACCCACTCCCAGAGGACAGTGGAGAAAATGGCGCCCGACTGCCCAAGGCCAAGCTGGCCTTTAGTCCAAGGCCGGCCAAGGTGTCCTCCTGGGGCCGCGCTGGCTCCGTGTCATCCCAGGCGCCCTGGACAGACCCTGCCCTCCTGGGCCCCAGGACCCCCCTCTACAGAACAACCAGGCACTAGGCGCCCCCCAAGTGGACGGTTTCACAGGCTCAAAAGCAAGAACTCGGCCTCAGTGCTGCCCCCTTCCCGCCCCCGCCCCGTGGGGACGCCGAGGAGGACGCGCCCTGGGCGGCCGGGACGAGGCTCCCTGGCCAGGCGCGTCCAGAAACAGCGCGCTGCTGGCGGCGGGCCTGAGGCGCCCAGCGCTCCTTGGCCACCCCTGCAGGCCCGCTCACCGGGGCCCAGAAAAAGCCGCCCACGCCTCCCCCACCCCTCCTCGCAGGGGCTCACGGGGCCCTAAGGAATCAAAGAAGCCATCACGGTCAGTCAGGGCGGCCCTGCCCACCCGGCCATTGGGCTGGTCTCGGGCTGGTGCCCCGGAGCCTGTGGCTTCTCCGGTCAGTGCTGGCCGAGAGTGTTTGTGGCGCAGGGGCCCGACTGACCCGTGCTGGGAGCAGCAGAGTCAGCTCGCGGGAGAGGACGTGGCCCTGCCGGGGCTGGAAGCTGCTGTCCACCGGCGAGAGCCCGAGGACTGGAGAGGGGCAGCGCCTGGCCCCGACATGAGGTCTGAGGCAGCCTGCAGCACCCAAGGTGACCAGGCCGCTCCCAGTGCTCGGCCTGGTCCTCCTGCCCACTGGCCTCCGTCGTGGGTCCTGATGTGGGCCCGACTTGGGCTGTCCAGTCAGAACCTCCCTCCGGGACACTGCTCTGAATGGCCCACGGAGGCGCCTGAGGCGGTGTCTGGAGGCACGGGGCCTCCTCCTGCCCAGGAGCACACCAGGAGCTCCATGCACAAACACACAGAGCAAATGCAGCCTGGACAGGCCCCGGGCGGCCCGAGAGGGGTCCTCAGCTCACCGCCGAGGAAGCGCAGAGCCAGCCTCACACCTGTGAGGACAGGTGCAGACAGGTGGGCTGGAGAGGTGTGACTCTCCCCTGGCGTTTACCTGGGAACGGCAGAGTTCTCCTTGGACAAGACTCAGGCCCTCCTCAGCGCAGCGCTGCCTGCAGCAGCCAAGGTTTGACGACCTAAGTGCTTGTCAAAGGATGAGAGGCGGGAGGACGGGACGGGTGCCGCGGAATACTACTGTGTGGTGAAAAGGGGCGCTCCTGCCGTCTGCAGCAGCTTGGGTGGCCTTGAGGGCCTCGGGCAGGAAAAGACAAATCGTAGGTGATTTCACTCATGTGTAGAAGGTAAATAAACAGAGAAGCAAAACTAAAGAATGACTCTTCAACTGTAAGAACTAAATGGTGGGCCCAGAGGGGAAGGAGAGTAATGGGGTGAAAGAGGGCCGTGTTCGGCGGAGGATGGGCGCGGGGCCCTCAGAGGTGACCACAATGTGATCTGTGTGGCTGGCCTGTCATAAAGCTCCCGCCTGCCACCTACTTGGCACCATAAACTCATCTGGCGTTATCACAGAGAAGTGGGTGCGAGACCCGCGTTGGTATAAATTAATGCTTCATATCACATATTGAGACATTTCTTCAAGCTAAAAAGTTCACTTATCTCCTTTTGATTTTATTATTATTATTTTAAGGGATGTATTTATTTATGCATCCAAGAGCTGGGGTGGAGGCCAGAGGTATGTGTGGTGTGGTGAGAGGACTCCCCAGAGACAGAGTGGGGAGCAGAACAGGTGGAGCCACTGAAATCCACTGCTGAGGGGGCAGCGGGGAGACAGGAGCTCCCTAGCTGGGGATCGAACTCGTGGTACAGTGGCTGCTTATAGCTTCATAGGCTGACACTTAATCCCTGTGCCACCAGGGAGAGGCTCCTTCTGATTTTAGAAGAAATAAAAACACAAGCCGGCCTGGCCCTGGGCCTGCGTCGCTCAGGGAGATGTCGGCCTGCTGGACGGGCCCGAAGCCCAGGGCCTCGGTCTCCCTGTAACCTGGAGCCTGGCCTCCCATAGGTGGCTTCTTTGGCCTGAGTTGCCTAGACTGTTTTTTTGGTGCCAGTGGCAGAAAGAGCTAATCACGCCTTCTACAATGGCCCGAGGTGGCCAGGGGTCGCTGGCCACTGGCGTAGTCCTGAACCCCACTTCACACGTGAGGATGCTGAGACCAGAGGGCAACAGCCCCGCCCAGGCCCTGCTGTGGCCAGAGCCCAGGCAGGGGCTTCCTCCTGCCCACGCGCTCCTTCCTGCCGCTGGTCTTCCGCAGGGCTCACAGCGGACCGGGCAGTGAGAACAAATCGGGTAAAGGGCGCGCGCTTTGGCAGGACAGACCCGGCCCAAGGGGGTCACCTGTCTCAGGCATGAAGGCAGCTGCCCGCAACCCCTGGCGTCCTTCTGACCCTGCACAGTCCAGCCCGCCCCAGGCCAGCCTGCAGGGGGCGTGCCCCAGGATGTGGTGGGAGCCGCCCAGCTGCTGCCTCTCACCAGACAGCAGGCTCGGGTCTGCTGCACAGGGCAGAGGCACTGGCCCTCGCCGCTGGTCTGCGGACCCAGGCCCGTGGGCGTGGCCGGCTGGCTCTGGGACGGGAAAGGCAGCGGGAAGTGAACATGTAAAAATAGATGCGCCCCTGGCGCGGGCGGCCGGGCCTCCCTTTTCCTAAGGCACGCCCAGGCCTGGGCTGGGAGCCCGCGGGGCCTCCTTCCTCGTGGGTCCGCCCGGCACTGGGTGGACACGGGTGGGCCCCCACCCCCTGCTGGGCTGGACACTGCTGTCCCTGCCCAACTACCCCCCAGGGGGCGCCTTCCTCGCTCGGCCCAAGCTGCCCCTCTGCCTCTGACCTCTGACCTTCCCCGAGCAGGTTACGCGGAAGGTCTCCTAGTTGGGGGGCTCACGAATAACACCCCAGCACCGCCTCGCGGGCACTCACCTCCCCAGAGGCCTCCTGGCTCCCCTGACCCGACCCCTCACGCCCATCCCCGGGAGAGCGGGCTCCGGCCGCCCCAGGCTGTGGCAGAAGCGCCCGCCCTGCCTCGCGCCCGCGCCCGCAGGCTGCCCAGGCCCGGCTCCGCGAGGGGCGCCGCGGGGACGCGGGTGGGAAGTCTCGCGTGACCTCGGCGCGGGCGCCCGGGCGCAAATCTCGCGGACTGCGGGAGAGCTCGCCGCGGCCAGTGTGGCGGCGTCCGGCCGAGGGCACACCCCGGGAGGCCGAGTGAGTCGGTGGGTGACGGGGGCTGCGAGTCACGAGGAGCAGGAGGGTGGCGGCCGCGGCCCAGCCCCGGGGCACCCCCTGGGCACCAGCTCTGTGCCCGCAGCCTGCTCGCGGGGCCCAGGGCCCAGGCCACGGCGGGGCCTGGGGAAGGCGCTGGGCGGGGGCACCTGAGGGCCGGGCCCAGAGCCCCGGCAGAGGCCTCTGCTGTGAGCTTCCAGCACCTTCTCCCTGAGGCCGCAGGAGGGTTCAGGAGCTGCTGCCACCGAAACTCCTTTGTACACAGCGTTTGGACACTGTCCCCGAGTGCCCTGGGCTCCGGGGCCCCCTGGGAAGCTGCTGGTGTCCAGGTCGGGGCTCCCAGGCCTGGGGCTCCCAAGACGGTCTGAGGAGCGGCGCGGGTCAGGCAGGGGGAGGGTGGGGGCAGCGCAGGGGGAGGGGGTGGTCGGTGGGGGCTCCACAGGCCTCTGGCCTTAGGGTCCACGCTGGGCCCTGGCACCCCCTGCAAGCTCCTCTCTGTACAGATGCAAGGGCGCTGGCCGGGACAGGCGCCGGGGTCAGGGCACAGGCCAGGCCTGCCTGGGGCCAGGAACGGCCGGGAGCAGTGGGGTCTGCTCTGTCTGCCCCTCAGGCTGCCTGGGTAGGTGGGCATAGGGGCAGTGGTGCGCCGGACCTGGGAGCCACAAGTAAGGTAAAGGGTGGCCCAGAGAGCTGGGTGACCCTGCGGCCATCTCCAGGCCTCCGCTCCTTCCTCCTGGCCCCGGGGATATCTGGGCCTGACCGGAGAGGTCACGAACTCCCACGAGATCCCAGCTGACTACGCCCCGGCCTGCTGGGGCATCATGCTGGGGCATCATCGCTTTATTGTTTTAAGCCGCCCTGTTGTTATTTTCTGATTACCGAAGCGATACACCGGGGAGCCCTGTGAGGCGAGTGGGCGGCGTTATTAGCTGGGCTCCGTGGGAGGTGCTGCTGGCCCTTATCTGCCTCCAAACTCGGGGTTAGTCACCACAGCCCAGGCACGTCAGGCCGACTGACCCTCGGGGCTGAAACCCGCGTGCCCGGACTGAAGCCGGTGGAGGAGGCCGGTGTTCTCTGCACAGGTGGGGCGTTGGGCAGGTGTGCGGCCCCTGGGTGGCCTGGCTGGCCCCTCAGGCAGTTTGTGGCCGCCCTGTGACCCTCCTGTTCTGGATTGAGAGGAGGCCACCGAGACGGGGAGGGTAGGGAAACCTCTCTCTCGGGGAGAAGGTTCCTGAAGGCCTGTCCTGGGCGCAGCGATGGGGAGGGTGAGAAACTGGGGGCCCCGATTTTAGGGCTGCACCCTGGGGTCTGGCCCCAAGAAGGGCTCCTGTGCAGGCTCAGTGGGCCCCGGGGGTGGGTGGGGGCTGGGCACTGAGAAGGGGAGGCTGCGGGCCGGGCTGGAGGGCAAAGCCGGGGCCCGTGCAGGCGTCCCGCGGGTCTGCAGGGGGCCCCTCATGCAGGCTGTGGGGTGCTGGGCCCCAGCTCTGGTCCTTGGGTTTTCTGTGTATTTTACTGTTTGATATGTTTTGTCTGACAATTTTTCTCTCTTAAGAAACATTCACAGGTGTGTGGCCTGAAAGATACTGTTCCTGGATTTCCTGGCATCTCCAGACATTTGGGAGACTCTGCCGGTGGGGCTCCTGACCTCAGGAGCTGGGGGAGCCCCTTCTCATCCCCTGCTGCCAGCGGTTTCGGAGGTGGGTGGTCCAGTGAAGGAATGACCTGCATGCGGCTCGAAGGATGAGGGTGGCCGCGGCTCGGGGGCGGAACTCCCCCGCACCCTGAGAAGGGTGTTATTTAAGTGTCTGTTTATTTGAAATCATGCAGTGATTCTTGAACAGGCTCATAAAAATTTTGTTACCAGTTAAACCCGGTCCGTTCTGGTGGCTCCGTCATCCGGCCTGCCTCCCCCCCCCCCCCGCCGCCACGTGCCTGCCCGCTGGACGAAGACCTCGCCGCGCCCGGGCGCCTGGCAGACGGCACGCCTCGCGCAGGGCGCCATCTGCTTTTGTCCCCACTGTCCGTGTTTCCCACTCTCCCCTTTTCGGTGTGCGTCCGTCTGCGCCGCCGTTCCCGTTTGCCTTGTGCCTTCTCCTGACCCCTGCGCGGTGGGAGTCTGGGGCTGCAGCAGTCGCAGTCTGGGGGGCGGCCGGACTTACACTGGGAGGGGTTGAGGCCCTGAGGGTGTGGGGCTCCCCAGGGTGGGCGCGAGCTGAAGGGCGCAGGGCCGAGGGAGGGGCAGGGCACCTGGGGGCCGGGCGGATCTAGGTGTGGTTCTGGGAGGCACTGAGCTCGAGGGCTGAGCCCAGTACGGAGCGGCCCCGCCCCTCCCCAGCCCGGTGGGCCAGCTGCACGCCCTGGACGCTGCCACCGTGGCGCCAGCTCTGGTGGCCTCTGCAGGGCACCAGTTCCCCCGGGATTGGGGTCAGGGTGGGGCACATGCCAGAAAGGCCAGGCCACCTGGGTGGGCTGGGCGTGACCCAGCGCTCCCTGCGGCGAGGTGCTAATTAGGGCAGGCTTCCCGGGCGGAAGTGGCCTCAGCCCGGACTCAAGCTTCCTCCTGACTCACGCGGCTGCCTGCGGAAGTCACCACGCCTCCCCAGGGCAGCTTAGGGCCCTGCCAGCTTGCAGACCTTGCCCTTGGCTCCAGAGCGCCCCGCAGTGACCCTGCTCCCGGGTGTCTGCTGAAAGGGGCAGGTGATCCCTGGAGGGGTGGGGTTGAGGAGCGAGGGAAGACTCTGGCAGCCACCAGGGTGTGTCCGGGATGCCAACACCTGGCACAGCGTCCTTGGCCTGGTTTCCCTGGCCGCGCCCCGCCTGACCACCTGTCCATGAGCCGCAGTGGCCGAGGGGCACGCAGGCCTGGCACAGGTTCCCAGGAGGAGGTGTCTCACCTGCAGAGCCGTGGCTGGGCCTGCCCCGCCAGGCCTCTCCGCTGGGCAGTGGAGACCCTTGGCCTTGAGAGCGGCACCTGGACCTGCGGAAGCTCGTGTTCTAGGGAGCGGGGCACCCCGCGCTGCGTGCTGGGGAGCGGTGCCCTTGTTTTCTGGCTGTGCCCCCGTCATGCAGTGCCGGGCTGCCCCGGGGGCTCACTTTGGATCCCCCAAACTAGCTGCAGAGACCCTCCTGGGCGCATTTTGAAAATGTCACTGAGGAAGATGGTGAACACGGCCGGCATGTCACGTGCCAGACGTCTTAGGGAAGCAGTTTACAGGGAGCCTGCCCGGGCTGTCAGCAGCGGCGTCTGCCCGGACCCTGTTGTCACTCGGGGACAGCTGCGTTATTTTCAATCAACCTAAGGGTTGTTTTTATTTATTTTTTAAGGATTTATTTATTTATGCATACGAGCTGGGGTATAGGCCAGAGGCGTGGGGTGGCGAGAGGGCTCACCAGAGACAGAGTGGGGAGCAGAACAGGCAGATTGACTGAAATCCACTGCTGAGGGGAGCAGCGGGGAGGCAGGAGAGGTCTGCGGCGCCGTGTGGGAAGCTCCCTGGCCCAGATCAAACTTGTTCTGCATTGCCTGTCAGTAGTTTCATAGGCTGAGACTTAATCCCTTGTGCCACAAGGGAGGCCTCCCCTAGTGTTATTCTTGGCTGACTTTTCTTTCAGCACTTTCAATGTGTCAACCCACTGCCTCCTGGCCTTCGAGGTTTCTGATGAGACTCGAGTTATCTTTTTAGTAAACTCCCCGCATGTGACGAATTGCTTCTTTCCTTCCGCCTTCAAGATTCTCTTTGCTTATAGCCTGTCTCAGTGTGGCTCCCTTTGAGCTCACTTTATTGGAGATTGTTGAGGCGCCTGTTTATCATTTACTTTGGAAAACTTTCAGCCAACATTTTTCAAATACTTGAGGTGCGGGGTGTTGAGAGGGTTCACCAGAGACAGTGGGGAGCAGAACAGGCAGATTGACTGAAGTACACTGCTGAGGGGAGCAGCGGGCGAGGCAGGAGAGGTCTGCCGCGCCGTGTGGGAATCTCCTGGGCCGGGCGCCGCGGGGCTTGGGAGGGGCTCCTCAGGCTCTGTGGCTGCCGGGCTGAGCGGAGCTGGCATCTGGCTGGGGTGGGACGTCCGCGCTGGGTCGGCACAGGTCAGCGGGCGCAGGCCCACGGTGGGGGCACGGGCAGGAGGGGCCCGCCTGTGCGGCAGGCGCGGTGAACGCCGGGCGGCCGAGGTGTGTGCGGGCGTCTGGGTCACCGGTGACCTGGCTCCGTCCAGTCACATTTATCTGACGTAGATGGGGATGGCGTGTGCCCCCTCCAGAGGGGGCAGCGCTGGCAGGAAGGCGGCACCTCCAAGGCTGGACTGGCCGCTCGGTCCGGGGTGGGGGCGGGACACTCCTCTGGCCTGACTTAGGGGGTGATGATGCCGGACCGAGGCCTCTCCCCATCTGCAGCGGCCAGTGAGCCGAGGGCAGCCAGCTCAGCGGGTCCCCAGGCTCCTTGAGCAGCGAGGGCGACGGGCGCTCGGCTCCGAGCCAGCTGGAGGTTCTGGTGTCCGCTGCCGCCGGGAGGCGCAGAGGGGGCGAGTCTGAGGAAGGCGCCCGCGGAGCTGCAGCTGCCGTTGCCGCTTCCTCGGAGCAGGCCCCTCTCCACGGGCCTGGAACCTGCGCCTGGTCCGGGTCTCCCAGGGCGGCCCAGAGTCGGCTGCGCCAGTCGGGCTGAGGCCTGAGAACTCGCATTTCTGACAGGTCCCGGCTGCCAGCTGCAGCTGCCCGGGGCCCTGAGGAAGGCTGTCCCGCGGCTGAGGCCTCGGGCCAGGGACGGTCACTGGCGGGGCCGCTGTGCGGGAGCTGTCGGGCAGCCGGCAGTCTTGGGGTCCGGGGAGCCGTGAGGCTGTGCTGGGGGCTCCAGGCAGACGCGGGGAAAGGGGTCTCGGCAGGGACGGGGACCACAGACCCGCTGGGCCAGCTGGCAGAAGCCCTGGGTGGGGACCTCAGAGGAGCGCTGGGCCCGGGGTGCTGCCCACGCAGGGTGGGGCCCGAGGAGATGCCGGCACCAGACACCCGAGGGGGCAGTGGGAGCCCAGGGGCGGCCCCCCCCCCCTCGGGCTCGCCCTCCGGGTGGTCCAGCCAGACCCCGGGCATTTCAGGGCTGCGGGGGCGGTGCTTGGGGAGCGACCTGAAAGGGGCGTGGTCAGGGGAGCTGCGTGCCCCGCCCTGCCCTCTCGGCTGAGGGCCCAGAGGGTTGGGGTGCGGAGAGGCTCCCCCGGGGTCGCTGGCGGGAAGCCTGTAGGGGGTGGGCAGAGCAGCCAGCCAGGGGGCGTTTCCCTGGGGAGGACAGCCCGGCCCCACCTGGGCCTCAGGCCGCACTGGGCGCCCAGCTGCAGCCCTCCCGGCGCCCCCTGGCCCAGGGCTGGTGGATGCGAGGGCGCTCGGGCCCTGGGAGAGCCCCCCCAGCGTCCTCCCAGACCCTGCAAGCTGGGAAGCGGCCCCTGGATTCGGGACAGCGGCTCCCCGCCTGGGAAGGTGGAGCTGCGGGTGGGCGCAGGCGCGTGGAGGGGGCCTGCGGGGCTGCAGGGGCTCAGGGCGGGAAGGCAGGCTGGGGGCCGCCCTGCAGGACCTGGGGGTGCCCCTGCCAGGGCCCGGGACCCCCCTCCCCCCAGCCGAGGCACCCCTTCTCCCCTGCCGCGCCCGTCCCTCCCCCACCCTCTCCCCTCCTCCTCCCTCCCAGCCCCCCCATACCTCCTTGGTTTTCAGTCTCAGGGCTCTCTGTGGTTCACTGCCAGTTGGTTTTGTTATTTCCCACAAATGTTACTCCCACATTAAAGAAAAACCCGCTGAACTTCCCCATCAGTCAGGGATCATTTTCCCAAACCACGGGAAACCTCAGCCCCAGTGGGGGGACCAGGTGGAGCCCCCGGAGACCGGCTGCCGCGTCTCTCCTTTTTGAGGGTTTAGCTAGAATTTTAAAACCCTCACAGCTTTATTGATGCAATGGGTGCGGAATAAACTTCACATCAAAAACGCACAATTTATTAAAGAAACCAGAAAAATTGGTGGTTCCGACACGTGTGCGGGAACAGTGGGGGAGGGGCGAGGGCGGCCGTTCCCATCGGGTGTCTGCGCCCGGGCCTCGCGCTCTCCTTAGGCGCCTTCTGCTCGAAGGACCCCGCGGAGCGCCGAGGAGCGCCAACTGCAGCTGGTGTTCCCTCCTCGGGCATCTCGGCTGGGCGGCCGGTGTTCCCGCGCTCTACGCCCACGTGACCGGCCATTTCCTCCTGCGCGGGGCCCGCCCCGCCGTCCATTTCTCGTGCCCGCCCATGGGCGCAGCGCAGTTCAGGAACCCCCCACCCCAGCACCGCACAGCTTGTAGTCTCGCGGCGCTTTCCCGAGTTCAAATGCCGTCTTGGCTGCAGCACCCTCGCCTCCCTGGACCCGGGCACCCCCCCCCACCCAGGCCACACGGTGGGGCCGCCAGCACCCCTCCCTTCCGGCGCGGTTCACTCACTCCCACGTCCCCTTCTCTTGGGGACGGGGTTAAGCCCAGAAGGCCCCACTGCTGCTGGGGTTGCCGTTGTCTGTTTGATACTCGGGTCTCATCCCAGCCAGGTCTTTGGCCCACTTTGGACTGACTATGCGTGGGGTGACCCAGGCCCCCGCGTTGGCCCAGTCTCTCGACACCGCTCGGGCCGGCGGCGGCTGACAGGCGAGTCTGCTTCCTGGGTGGATTTTATCCCAACAGCCGCGCTGGTTTCTAATGGCCTTTGGGCCCAGGTGACGCGGCCCCTCCGTGTTCCTCTCGTGCAAGTGTCGCATCATCTTCTTGGTCTCTCCTGGTCTCGTAGTTTTCAGCACTTTTACCCGTTTCCTTAGAACGTGCCCCTGGGGTTCACAGGTCGTGCTGAGCTGCCTCTCGCCTCTGGCAGCGACTGCCTGGCCCTCGGGTGCCAGCCCCGCAGCGTCCTGCTGTCTCCCTGCCCGCCTGTGAGCAGCTTTCGCTGCCTCCTCACCACCGACGCCGGAGCACAACAGGCTTGTGCGCGCTGCTCCTGGGGCCTGCACTGGCCTCACTGCTCCTAGTTTTCCGGCGGGGTCTCTAGGGCTCCCCTACAGTGTCCACTGCAAACAGCGCCCGGCGCACGTCCCCCCAGTCTCATGCCTTGGCGAGTGGCCCCCAGTGCCGGCCGCCGCCCCCAGGCTGAGCAGGAGTGGCAGCTTCCGCCCGGCCGGCGGCTTCCTGCTCGCGTGCGGCGTGTCACGGCCGCGGGCCCACAGCGCCTGGCCTGGCCGCCGGCTCTCCCCGACCGCCGGCCACGAGCCCACGGCATCGCCGCCTCGGGAGCACCAGCTCACGCCCTCGCGCCCCTCCCCATCCCCCGCGCCGACGCCCGTCCGGCCTCTCCTTGCGGTGCTCAGTCGGCTCTTCCTTCCGTCGCGCCGGCCTCCTCCGTACCTGGCCCGGCAGGCCGCCGGCTCGCACCCATCTGAGGTGACTGGGCTGCGCGGGCCGCCTGGGGCTGACCCCCGCCCCTCCCTAGCACTAACGGGCCAGGTGATGACAGGCCCCAGAGCCCTTCTCCTGCCGCCGGAACGGGGATCTCCGAGCGCACTCCCCGGGTCGTGGGGTGCACGCTCGGCAGAGCCACGAGCAGGGCGACAGCACTGAGAGCACGGGGGCAGTCCATCGGAATCTCCCCCAGACAGGGAGCCGAGCGCCCCAGCAGGTGATCTTGGGGGGCCACAGCTGAGCGCTCCTCTGTTTTGAGGTGACCCTGGTTGACGACACTGATTCAGGGGACAGGTTCACAGCTTCAGAGGTGTCACCGTGCCACGCTGCCACCCAGGAACCCGCCCCCGGGGACCAGCTTGAACACGGGCCCGAATGCGGGACGGGGGAAGGTTCCCAGTGGACACCGAAGAGCCCGCTGGCTGCGTGGGGAGCCCGGGAGCTCCGCTTTGGGGGTCTCTGACCACACCGAGTGCAGACGCCGGCGCTGTATGGGGTGGCCGCGGTACTAGCTGCGGTAAAACCATCTCCAGAAGCCCGGCGCGAGGCAGGGAACAGACGCCACGGGCCTGCCCGAGGCCCAGGCCAATTCTGACGTGAGCCTGGCACCCCCGGCCGCTGATGGACTCGGTGCCGCTGCCGCCCGGGAGCGCTGTGGGCTGGGCCCGTCTCCCAAGGCCTTCTGCCTTGGTCAGGCCGCTGGCGCCAGCCCAACTTCCCGGTGAGGCGCGGCGCTGCGAGGCAGAGGCCCACCCCCAGCCTTGGCCCGGGGACGCCGCGGGGCGCAGGTGAGCAGCCAGCGCGGAGGACTCGGGCCAGGGCCGGAGCAGAGCCCGGTCTGGTGCCGGCCCGTCCCGGCTCTCAGGAGGGCCCCTCTTGGGCAGGTCCGCTCACCGGCTGGGGCGACCCGACTCAGCCTCGGGCCTGTGGCCTCCAGGAAACGGGCAGCACTGGACGCCCCCCACGGCAGGTCCTCCCGATGACCGGGCCCCTCGGAGCAGCAGGTCTCGGCCAGCGGCGGCCGCGTCTTCCCCAGCCCCAGCGCGGCCCAACGTTGCTGCCTCACTGTCCCCAGCTCCCACCAGGTGCACCGACGCGCCGGGTCCCCCAGCGGGGCCAACGTCGTAGCTTTGCCGAGGCGGGGACAGCAGCTGCTGGCTCTCGATTCCAGAGCCCCGCAGGCACCTCACGGTGGTGGGGGTGCCCTCAGTGCCCGGCAGAGTGTGAGCGGCAGCTGCTGCCCTCTGCTGAGGGAGGCCGAGGCATGCGCCCCCAGCCCAGGGACTGGGTGCGGCTCGGGGCATGCAGGGCAGGGGGAGCCAGGGCCTAGGCCCCAGCCCCGCGGCTCTGACCGCTGCGCTCCTTGGGGCGGCCCCAGCAGCACCTGCCTCTGGGGGTGGCGGCGACACCCCCGCGTGGGCTCCCTCCTGCTGACTCAGCCCGCCCAGGGTCCCAAAGCCGAGTCCCCGAGAGGCCTCGGGGCAGCTCCGACCTCCGCTGGGAACGGCCCCCACCCTGGCCTGAGACAGGAGGCCACGGGGGAGCTGGGGACCGTCCCCCTTTTTAAGGCCCAACTCCCTGCGGTCCTCCCAGCTGTGTGCGGGCAGCCCGCCCAGGCCGCCCATCTGCCCATCACACGTGTGGCACGGGCGACTCCTACACAGCGGCCCTCGGGCAGCAAAGGGCAGGGGGCGGCGCCACCGGCCCCGCACAGGAGCTGCTTGAGGGCACGTCCAGCCCACACTGGCCCGTGGCCTCCTCGCCCTCAGCTGCTTCCTCCGTGCAGAACGGGCTGCCCCGCTCGGTGTGGCGGCCGTGCAGGCTGCCCGGGGGCTGGTGGGCGCTGCCCTGCAGACCGGAGGCTCCCAGCGCACGCCTGGGCGTCTGGGACCTGATGAGACCACACCCCTCAGGCCCCTCCCCGGACGGAGGGGCGCAGCCCCCACCCAGGGCCTGCTGGGCCCCCCTTGAGAACAGCCTCGACTGGGCTTCCCGCCGGGCCCTCTGCCCGCTCGTCGGGTGGGGCGGGACAGCAGGGAGGCTCCTCAGGAAGAAGAGCTGCTGGGGGGGCCGCCCCAGGGCCCAATGCCCTGCGGTGTCAGCGAGGCCAGTGGGGAGGCGAGTCTGTGTCACAGAAACTGGGGGGCGCAGCAGCCACTGCGAATGCAGACACCTGTGGGCGCTGGGCTCAGGTTGCAGCGTCCCTCCAGAGGCCCCGGCCTGTGAAGCCGCACTGCGGCAGAGTCAGGCAAACAGTTGCCCACACGCCGTCCCACTCAGCCCCTGAGACTGTGCTGCCGGCCGGGTCCCCAGGCCCCCGAGGACGGCGGGAGGCCGAGTGCACCTGCGGCCGCAGCGGGGAGCGACGCGCAAAGCAGCACCCGGCAGGGCTCGGTCTCACAGGACATTTATTCAGGCGGTAGAGGGGCCAGGCTGGGCCGAGGGTGCGTGGGGGCCGCGGGGCTCCATCTGCTGGCTGCTGCAGGCCGCTCAGTGGTGGCCGTGGGCAGGTGCGGGACTCGGACCTTGGGAGAGAGGCGCGTCAGTTCGGGAGGAGCAGAGCCACCCACCCCGCAGGCGCCGGCCGCAGGACGTGGTCACGCTGCAGCCTGAGTGCGCTCCCCGGCCAGGGCGCGGACCCCCAGGGCGCAGCAGACCCTCCTGTCTCCCCGCTGCCCCCTCAGCAGTGGGTTTCAGTGGCTCCACCTGTTCTGCTCCCCACTCTGTCTCTGGGGAGTCCTCTGGCCTGCACCCTAGTTCTTGAATGCATAAATAAGGAAACAGTCTACTTGGAAGCGGTGTAACAGACATGCCTGTTAGGAAAAACACACACTCAAGCCACAGGTGAGGCCCTAGCGGCAGCAGCCACACGGCCGAGCTGGCCACGGACGCCAGCGGGGCCCGGGAGGTCAGCAGCGGGCGGCACCCAAAGCCCCTGGGCCCCAGCAACGATGTCCTAATGCCAGAGCAGTTTCAGACAACTGCAAATCACTGTTATTGAAAGCTGGTGACAAGTACCTTCGTTGAAATATTTTAAAGGGTAAAAATGTAAAAATAAAAACACGTCGCCCAGGAGTTTATGGGCCACGTGCTTGGGCCTCACCCCGGCAGCCTGCGAGTAGCCCACTTCCCTGCCCCCTCAGGCGTCGCAGGCCCCGGGGGCGGGTGACTGAGTGGTGGACACCGCTGGGGGCCGCGGGGACTATCCAGCAGGTGCAGCACGCCCTGTGCTGTGGTCCCCGCCTCCCAGGTCCACCCAGCCCCGCGCCAACTTGGCCTCAGAGTGGCCAGGCCCTTCTGACAGGCAGGGTGGGCAGCGGAGAAGCGAACTCACCTTTCAAAGCTTTACTTCTTTTATCTGAAATAAAGGAAAAATCGGTCAAATTGGTGCTTAAGGAGAAGAGGCCAGTGCTGGGCTAAGGAGTTCGCTGCTTCAGTGAAGCACCGCAGGCGTCTCGGGGAACAGAGCCCCCACAGCCCTCCCTCAAACCGCACCCTGCAGTTTAGGGTTCGCGCTCGCTCTGGAGCGACGGGACACGGGGACGTCGCCTCCCCTGGATGAGTGGGGCTCAGTGGGAAAGCACCTGCGACCCGCAGGACAGGAAAGGCGCGCGGCCCACACGGCGAGACAGCCGGACAGCTGCACCCTGAGCCCGCCTCGACCAGGAGGCGTCTCCTGCGCACGGGGAGACCCGGAAACGCACAATTCCCGAGGGCAGGTCCTGTCCAAATTTCCTCATTGTCCCCAAACGTCGTGCTCTGAACATTTTAAGAGGACAGGCCTTTTAGGAAAAGGAGAAAGACGGGGACGCTGGCAGGCGGGAGGGCTGCCCTGAACCCCTCTTACAGCTGCTGCTCACGCCCTGAGTTTTAACGAAGAACCCCAGGAGTCTGTGTTCACCTCAGCCAAGAGCCGTGTTTCTTTACAGCGTGAATAGGGACTCCTTTATTTCACGATAGCGACCGCTAATGAATCAGACGAGAAAACGCACGTACCAGCGCTCCTGATTTTATAAATGATGAAGCTCATCAGCCCCATTCCTACCCAAATCTCCTGATACACTTGGGTGTAGTAGGGCTTCATGGGGTTCCAGACATTCTTCATGAGGCTTTGCAGCATCTGGAAACAAACGTGCTCAGTGCTCAGTATTCCGAGCCTTCACCCGTCCAGCCCCTTCCGCTCACACTGCACGGGGAGGGGCTCCCTGCCAGCGCTGCCCTAGAGCCTGCCCTCCCCGTGACACCCCGTCTCCGTCCCCTCATTTCTCAGGACCCAGAGCTTCCCGCCCGAGCCGTCCCTGTAGTTCCCCGACGGCTACTCTTCACCAAGCTGACCCAAGTCACATCACTTTCAGAACAAAAGCCGATGCCCTGCACTGTCACGGTAACCGCCGGGTGTTCAGAGCTGAGAGCACGGTCAAGGGGCCGCCCTCTGTGGGCGCAGCTGCATGGTCTCGGCCTGTTTCCAGGGGAGACTGAGGCCCAGCTGGTTCAGGGGCACCTGTTAGGCCCGCTGGACCCAGTTTGTGCGGCGAAGCTCAGCGGCGCCCCCCGCCGGGACCGAGCTGGCAGCAGGGGGGGGGTGGTGGGGGGGGTGGTGGGGGCCCTCCATGTCACTCCCAAGCGCCGCCGTCGTGACAGGATTTAATAAAGATTATTAAACTGATTATTTGATTTGTCAAAAGAGCTTTCGCAATCTACTTTTACATCCAGGCCTCGTTGTGACGCTTCCAACCTAGTCTACAATTCCCCGCGTCGCGTCGCCGCCTCGAGGCGCCTTGTTTTGAGGCTGGTGGAGTGGAGGGTGGCCATGGAGCCTCTGCAGGAAGCGCCCCGCTGAGCGCTTCCCCAGGGCGGCTTTGCGGCCTCCCAGCACCGCTCGGGCGCGCCCCCAGCCTCCCAGCACTGCAGAGCAGTGTCCTTGGCGGAGCAAGGGGAGGCGGCCACTGGGGAGGCCGGACCCCAGTCCTGGTTGGGGGCTAACAGTTGGCTCGGGCTGCCCCAGTTTTCTTCTCTGTAAGGGGTGAAAGCATGACCACCCCAAAGGGCCGTGAGGAAGACACATGAGCCCCGCTACTGGGCTACAGCTGCCCCCCCCACTGAGCCCATCACAGAACACACCTGGGAACAGCTGGGCTGCGGGAGGGACGCCCAGTGAGGTCACTCAGGGCCCACAAGCTGCTCTGCAGGCGGATCTCCTGCACGGTCCTGCCCCCGAGGGCACTGAGCACAGCCTGAGCCCACACGCTGGCTCCCCGAGAGCTCCCTGCCGGGGAAGCACCGTCTGGGAGGCTGAGGAGCCCGAGGGGGACGCTGCGGGAGGTGCTGTGTCCCTGGAGCTCCCGCAGACACTCTGCCCTCGCGGCCCTGGGAGGCCCGGTGCCGGCATTAGGTTGCGAGAAACCAACAGCTCTGCCTGGGGAAGGCGCCTGAGACGCGGAAGGGACCTAGAGCCGCCCCCCCACCCCCCGCCAGGGAAACCCAATCTCCGCGCGATCAGGGGCACCGGGGAGCTTCCTCGCCTCCCTGAGCCCAGCAACGACCCGAAGAAGGGTGTTCCAGGAGGCCCCTGGAGGGACCCTGGATTCCAACCTCAGCTCTGCGCAAGCCCCCCAAGCTGTCATTTCAGAGTCCCCCTTTCTGTGAAGCAGGGTCACATCCACCTGCCCCACAGCTAACGGGCTCTCCAGGAACCAGAGCCTGCAGCGCGGGTGGGCCAGGACCCGAACGGTCGCGGCCGTCCCGGGCAGGACGGCGCCGAGGATCCGGCTCTGGCCGAGCACTGAGCCCGGTTCTGGGGAGGGGGGCGGGCAGACGCCCTTCTGGTGACCACAGGAAGCCGGGAGCCGGCGGACAGCTGAGAGGAGCCTGCGCGTGGTGCGCGCTCGGCCCCGCGCCCGGAGACGCCCCTCCAGTCGGCTGTGCCCGCGCCCCAAGAGTCCCGCTCTGGGCGCCCGAGTCCGCCGTGCCCCCCACCCCCCCGGGCCCCCAGACCCCGCGGGAGCCGCCGCCGCCGCACGGCGCCCCGAGGCGGGACCCCAAGGTCAGCCGGAGCGCCGCCCCTCCGCCCGCCCCGCCCTTGGCCCGGCGACCCGCGAGCCACCGGCCCGACCTCGCACACACCTCGGCGCCGACCCCGACCCGCGGCTACCGCCGCCCGACCCCACGCCAACGACTCGGGAAGGTCACCGACTGCACAGGCGCCGCGCGGAGCCCGCCGGGAGGGCGGAAGGAGCGGCGGCGCCGCGAGGCCGGGTCGCCGTGGTGCCGCGGCCGCGCGCCACAGCGCCCCCAGCGGATGGGCGGGGCCGGCGTGGGCGCCGACACTCGGACGGTCCAGGGCCCAGCGGGCCGCGGGCCAGCTGCAGGCGGCCGTCTCGCCCGTCTCGTCGTCGCGGGCTTGCGCTGCACGTCTGCGCGCCCCTTCCCCGCGTGGTGACGCTGCTCGGCAGGCAACGAGACCCCCGGAGGCGCGGCTGGGCGGGCACCAAACGGCAGCGACAAAAGTCAGGGGAAAGCCTCCGCGCTTCCGATCCGCACGAATCCCCAGGACTGAAGATTTCAGCGGAAAACACAAGCGCACCCCCCTGGATGGGCTTCGCAGCAGGCCACGCGGCTGAGGACTGACCGGCCCGGAAGGCAGCGCAGAGGGAGAGGGAGGGCGCACACGCGCGCGCGAGCGAGCCGAGTCTCGCATGGAAATGACCGGGGGATGCTGCAGGAGTGCTGGGGGACCGCTGGAGGATTCCCCAAAAGCGATGAAAAAAACATCACAGCAAGGGCTCAAAAAGCCCTTACGGAGCCCAAGGCAGATCAAGGGACTCATACCTTGAAACTTCCTAACGAAATAGGAAACTAAAGGCGAAGGGAAACACCTACAAATGGTCACGGACCGCGACGCCGGGTGCGCAGAAGTGAGCCTCCGGGGAAGGCTGCTAAAAAGCCGCTTGGGACAGAGCTCTGCGGTGACACAGCGACCCCGGCCGCTCGCTGTGGACGGCAGGAGGGGAGTGAGCTCCTCCCCCGCAGGCCTGGGCGCTGCTCGCTGCGGAAAGCCAATACGCGGGGACAGGACTGCCTCTGAGCACTTTTATCTTTCAGATGGCTGGTCACGGGGGCTGCGAGCACGGAGGGGCCATCTCATCTCGAGTTGGCCGTTTTCGGGTTGCACAGAGACAGGCACGGGCAGCCAGCCCTCAGGACAGCCCCCCACAGCTGAGGTTTCCGGTGGTCACCACGGTCGGCCCCCAGAACTTGTCACCACCCCAGGCGTCTTGACCCTGGCGACAGTGTCCGTTCTCCCTGGGCGTCGCGGGGCAGGAGCCTCTGTCCAGAGCGTCTGGTCTGAGGACAGCGACCGTCAGTCACATGTGTCCACGCGGCCCTGCTGGGTGTGGGCAGGGCCTGTGCGGGATGGCCTCCCCGGAGTTGAGACGGGAGGATGGTGTGACTCAGCGGGGAACAGCACCAAGCAGCGGCCCGCTCTGGAGGGGAAAAGCTCCAAGCAGACGAAGCTGCAGACGCGGCTGGAGAGCCGGCCACGCGGTTTGGGGTTTCTGAGGTGCCAGTCAAAGCTGTTTTCATGACAGTGGAAGACGTTACTTCTGCCTCACTAGCGTGTTTGCCGGAGGCTGTGGCTTGTGCTGTCACAACAGTGAATACAGAGACGTGAGGACCTACCTGGCTGTCAGTAAGGTTGACACTGGGAGCTCTGAAAATGTAAAAGGCACACTTCTCACAAAAAAATTTCAGGGTAAACAAAGTGAATTGTCACGAAAGTATTCCCTTTAACATCAAATGGGTTATTTTTTTATTTTTGTAGATTTTTTTTATGCATACAAGAACTGGGGTGTAGGCCAGAGGTTTGGGGGATGAGAGGACTCCCCAGAGACAGAGTGGGGAGAGAACAGGTGGATCCATTGAAATCCACTGCTGAGGGGGCAGCGGGGAGACAGGAGAGGTCTGCTGGGCCCTGTGGGAAGCTCTCTGGCCGGGGATTGAACTAGCGCTGCAGCGGCTGCGGACAGCTGCATAGGCTGAGACTTAGCCGCAGCACCACCAGGGGGGCCCCAAATGGGTTACTATCGCTGCTTACAATGATTTAATAAGCAACACATGTCTCAGCTGTACCTCCTAACAAGGTCATCGTGACCAGGTAAACGACAACTTGTGGGGGTCCTTAATGATTTATAAGCGCACAGGGGGTCCTGAGACAAGGCCCAGGTCAGGTAACGGCTGTTCCAGAGACCCAGACAAGTGCCGGTGCGCGCGAGGAGCCCCTGGGCAGCTCGACAAGCGCTCCAGCTTCAGACTACGCGAGAGTTTCAACCCCCGGTGCGGACCCAACAGACAGCACAGAAACGCATCTTCAAAGGAAGGAGAAGCCAGACAGGCCCCCGAGGCAGATCCACTCCCAGAGCAGAACGCTGCTTTCCGGGGAGGTCCGCGGAGGCGCGAGGCTGCCCGGCCGCTGTCCCTGTCCCGGGCAGTGAGGGACTCGCCCCCGCAGCGCCTTCCCCTCCCCCGCACAGCCCCGCACAGCCCCGCAGGCTCCGGCCGTCACGCTGCCTTTTTGGCTCTGAAGCGGGGTGCGCTGGGTCATGTGAGTCCGGAGCACCCAGAACTGACCCCCGAAGGGGACAGAAACCGTGGTCTGAGGCACAGGCTGCTCACCCGCGTTTCCTCGGGACAAATCTCCGCGGTGAAGGGGCCTAAGGCAGCGCCCTCCGGCCGCAGCTGGGAAGCCGCCCGCAGCGCTCGGTGTGGGGGCGCCGTCAGTGCGGCTCGCCGCTCACGGGAAGGAGGGAAGGAAGGAGGGGGGCGCAGCTCAAAGGCCCAGACGGCGCGGAGCCCCGCAAACTGCCCCGAGGAACCCGTCTGTCTCCCCGACAGACAGCGGGGCCGGCAGGCGCCGAACACGGGTCGCCGCGACCGCCACCCGGAGCTCGGGACCCGCGCCCCCCAGGACGCGGCGCTCCGGGGGCAGACACCCCACGACGGAAACGCGGCTTCTCCCCACGGCCTGCGACGGGGCGCACGGCTCCTCTCCCGGGACAGGGTCCGGCCCTCGCTGCCCTGCAGGCCGCGCCGGGGCTCCGGGCCCGCCGCGCGCCTCGGGCCGCCCCGCCACTTGCCCACGACCTCCCGTCGCCTCTGCGCAGCGCGACAGGACGCGGCGCCGGGACGCGGGCTCGGCGGGGGCGACCGCCTCGGTCCGCCCAGAGACCTTCCTCCAGGCCCGCCCCGGCAGCGGCGCCCCAGCCCTCCCCGGCTCGCCGGTGCCTGGGCGGGGACGGCGCTGACCGTCCCGGGCTCCTGCCCACGAACGGGGAGCAGGGCGCCCGGCTGGCAGCCCCGCTCCCAGCACCGACCCCACTTCCTCCCGGCCTCACCTGCCTCTCCCGCACCCCCAAGCGCGACCCCCGCCCCAGGCGCAAGGCCGGCTGCCCCCGCCCGAGCCCTCGGGCCGCCCCTCCTGCTCCGCCCACTGGTCCCCAGCCCCGAGGCTCCTGGGGCGGGGCCGGCAGCACGAGGAGCGCTCGCGGAGACAGGCACCTTCCGATTGGAGGAGACGGAGTGGGGCGGGGCCGGCGGCACGAGGAGCACGCTCGTGGAGACAGGCACCTTCTGATTGGAGGACTTGGGGCGGGGCGGGCCTTGCAGCACGAGGAGCGCTAGCGTAGGTAGGCACCTTCTGATTGGAGGAGATGGAACGGGGCGGGGCCGCCCGCACGAGGAGCGCGCTCGTGGAGACAGGCACCTTGGGATTGGAGGAGAAGGAGTGGGGCGGGGCCGCCGGCACGAGGAGCGCGCTCGCGGAGACAGGCACCTTCTGATTGGAGGAGGTGGAGCGGCGGGGCCCGCGGCACGAGGCCCAGGGGATGCGTGGCGAGTTCTGATTGGAGGGCCGGACGGGCGGGGCCGCGTCGGCGCGGTCTTGCGGTCCCGCGTCGCGGCTTCCCGCCGCCCTGAGGCAGGCGGTTGGGCGCTCCACCGCGAGCATGTTGCGCAAACTCACCGTCGCCCAGATCAACGACTGGTTCACCATCGGCAAGGCCGTGGCCGACGTGGAGCTGCTGGGCGCGCCGCCCGCCTTCCCGGCCGAGGCGACCCGACACGAGGCCCAGCTCAGGGCCGGGCCGGCCCCCGCCCCGCCCGCTGCGGCCGGGAGGTAGGCCGGGCGGGCGCCGAGGCCCGGGCCGAGGGCTGCGCGCAGGGGCCGCGGCTGGGGAGCCGCGCTGGGGGCGGGGCTCAGGGCGCGCGAGTGGGGGCTGAGGGGCGCGCCCACCCCCGGCCCTCCGCCCCGGGCCCTCGGGAAGCGCCGCTGCTCGGGAGTTGACCCCGGGGCCCCCAGACCCGCCGTTCGCGGCGCGGCCCCGCCGTCCCTTGGCAGCTGCCCCTCGCGAGCCCGGGGCGCCCGGCGGGAGAGTCCCCGGCGCGCGTGTCCCCGCGGAGGCGCCGCCCTGCCCGCCCGTTGGCGCCTCCTCAGGGCGGCCCCTCGCGGGCCCCGCGCGCACCGCCGCGGGCAGCTGCTGTGAGGGCCGCGCGCTCGGCGCGCCGGGGCAGCCGGAGTTGCGAGCCCGCTGTGCCGCGCGGCGCCCCCGCCGCTGCTGCCGCCCCCGCCGGGCGACTGGGCCGCGCGGAGCCCGTCGAGGCGCCCGGTCGGGGCTGACCCGTGCGCCCTCCGGCCTCGCTCTGGCGCTGAGGGCGCCGCGGTCGGCACCGCCCAGCCGGCCATGGCCTGGGGGGCTCTGCGGGCGCGCCTGCCGGGTGCTCGACGCGCCTGCCCGGCTGCGGAGAGGAGCCTTGGCGGGCGCGGCCGCCTCGGGGGCTGTTCCTGGGGGAGGCGGGGACGTGGCGCGGGATCGGACCCCGGGGGAGCAGCCCGGGGTGCCCCCGAGCCGCGGTGGCGGGGCCTTGCCGAGCCGGACGGGCCGCGGGGTCCCCTGGCGTCGGGTGTGGGGCGCCTGAGCACGCGCGCCCTGAAACTCCGTGGGACGCTCAGCGCCGCCGTGGGAGCCGAGGGCGCCGCCCGCGGAGCTCGCTGTGGGTGACGCGGGGGGCTGGGACCCCACACTGCCGGGCCTTCGCGGCGGGGTGCAGGCGAGACGGGCTCTCGGCGCTTCGGGGGTCACGCTGCACCTCGCGTCGGGACCTCGTGACCCGCCCCGGCCCTCCGCCCTTAGCTGCCCTGGCCTGCGGCAGGAGCTGGGGGGCTGCTGGGCGCGCGGGTGGGCTCCCCGACCCGTGCTGGGCCCGCTCTAGAGGCGACGAAGCGCCGGCCAGTCCGAGTGCGGCCCTCGGCCCCACTGCTCGCCTCCCCGCCCAGCCCGCGGAGCCCCGTCTCCGTGTGTCGCCGCGGGAGCCGGTTCCGAGGCGCCGCTGGCCGTGGGGGCTGCGGGCTGGCGCGGCTGAGCTGGACGGCCGTCCCGAGGCTCCGTGCCCTGTGTGAGAACACAGGGGCCTGGTCTCTGCCTTTCTGTCCGCGAAACTCGAGAAGGTGGTGGCTGCAGAGGGCCTCAGGTTTCAGAGCCTCTGCCGGGCCCTGGACCCCCCAACTCTGCTCCCCTGTGGCAGTCTGAGGCTCAGTTCTCGCGGTCTCCCCTGGGCCGTTGGGGGGCAGCCCTGCAGGCAGCCCTGGGCCGGGGCACCAGCAGGAAGTGCACCCTGCCTCGCTCCCAGCCGTCTGTTTTCACGCAGCGTTTCCAGCGTTTCGAGCACGGGGCGCCGCAGTCCGCGCGACTCGGATGTTTTCCTTCTCTGCGGGGCTTAACTGTCCCTGTTAGGAGAGGCGCGCCCTGCCCGGTTCCACCGGGCCCACCCGTCGTGTCCGCCCTGCACCTGCCCTGCGTCTTGTCCTTCCGAGGGGCGCCCGAGAGGGCTGTCTCCCTCCGTGCCCTCGGCCCCGGGGTGCCCGCGTCCTCCCCCGTGGGGTGGCCGCTGGCCGGTGGGCGTCGGCAGGCTCGTCTCGTGCCCGCTGCCCCGTCTCAGCGGGCAGGTGCCGGTGCGGCCTTGGCGGGGACGTCCGTTCCCTGTTGCAGGGGTGCTGGCGCCTGCTCTCAAGTGAACGGCCGGGTCGGTCATCCCAGAACGCGCCGCCCTTTGTGGGGGACAGGTTGCTCCTTCTGCTGCCTGCCTCGGGGCTGTGAGTTTGCTCGTTGCTGCCCATCTGCGTTTTCTCCGGTGCCTGCTGGGAGGGGCCGCTCTCGCGCCGGGCCGAGGTGCTGGGGACCGAGTCCTGGCCTCCTGTTCTCCGCAGGCCGCTCAGCCCGAGGCGCCCGGAAGAGGAGGGGCACGTTGGCCCGTGCCAGCAGCTGCCTGTCCAGGAGTTCGTGCTGCGCGGCCCCGCCGCCCGCCTGCCAGGTGAGCCCCAGGCGCGAGCGGCTCCCGCCACGGCCGCCTTCTGCCCACACGGAGCCCCGCTGCCCGCGGGCTGGGCCGGGGTGAGCGCGGCGGGGCGCGCCTCCGTTTCCCTCTCATGCCACTCCTGAGCGGTCCCTTCTCTGGAAGTCAAATAACGGCCCCTTGCGCGGCTGGGGGTTCCTCGGGCTTTTAGTTAAAAGATGGTCACAGTGTAACAGGACACAAAACGTGCTCTCCGGCTGCCGGCGGGGTCCGGAGGGTGCGGGGTCCTGCACCCCCCTCCCACCTGTGGCCTGAGGGTGTTCGGCCGCCCAGCCCCGCCTGTCCCCGCCTGTCCCCGCCCCCGCGGGCAGGTGCCATCTGTGGGCCCCGCGGCCGCCCCATGCTCGGTTCCGGGTCCCCGGGCCGCTGCACTGCCCAGAAGGACTCGAGCTCACTCGGGGCCGCCGAGCTTGGGGCAGAGGCCGGTGGAAGAAGCGCTTGTGTTCCGGTCTCCCCAGAGCCGCAGGCGCCCCGTCCTCAGCCGAGGGGAGCCTGGTGGTGCTTGCGGGCGTCTCCCTGCACGCCCTGCGGCCGCGTCCCAGAGTGCGGCGGGGCCCTCTGGCCCACTCTGCTGCAGGCCCGGCCCTCCGGCGGTGCTCTAGTCGCTGCTCTTCTGTGGGTGCGGGCGGCCTTGACTGAGGCCTTGAGGGTGCATCCCTCTGCGCACCGGCCCTGGGAGGGCGGCGTCTCGTCACAGCATCAACGAGGACACGGTCAGTCCCCACCGGGGTTGCATCTGCTGGTGCTGGCCTGCCCCCTGCCTCCGTCTGCACCAGCCCCTGTCCAGAGGGGGCCCCCTTGACCCCATGCGGCAGAGGCGGTCCCGGCCACCCGACACCCTGACCTGGGGTGGGCCGGCTGGAGGATGGCGCCCCGGCGGCGGCTTCGTGTCCAGTGGCTTGGGCCTGCGTGCACGGGCCCAGCTCTGCGTGCGTGAGCCGCTGCCATGGCCGGGAGCTCAGCTCTGCGCTGCAGCCTCAGGTGCGCTGGCCCGGCCAGTCCTTTCGCTTAAGGTTGAGGTTTCTGAGGACTCCTGGGGTGCTGGGGGAGGCGTGTGGGGGCAATGGGGAGACCCAGCGGGGTGGGGAGCTGGTTGGGGGCCAGCGCACAGGACGCATGACTTGCAGGAGGTTTGTGGGATGTTAGTTAAACGCCACTTTAGCCAGCAACACGTGTGCGTTGAATTTCTGGGGTTACCTTGGAATAGCCGCACGTGGCTGCACCTAAGTAATTTTGAGACCTCAAGTTCTACTGGCGCCTCCCCGCGCAAGCCCGCTGGGCTGCGGCTAAATGCCGCCTCCGCCCTGGAGGTGCTTGAGGCGGCTCGTCCCCCTCCGGCTTTTCCCCTGACTCCGAGAATGGCCTGCGTGGAGCAGGTGACCGAGGAGGGGCGTTGTTGTCCGTTCGGTCTGTGTTGGGAGCGCTGCTCCAGTGGGGGTGACGTAGCTGCTTGCTCTGAAGGTTTAGCTTCATGGTTAAATCAGCAACGTGGTGGTTAAATTTATTTTTGGCAACGAGTAGCGTCTGGATATTAAGATAGGAGGGGTCGTGTTCTCCGGTTGACAGCCGTCAGGTGCTGCTGGGGCCCTCTGCTGCGGGGTTTGGGTTAAGTGCCACATTCGGGGGGGTGGTGATGGAGTGAGCGGATGACTGAGGGAAAAACAGTGATTTTAACGGTTTCCTTTTTTTTTCTTTTTAAGGATTTATGTATTTATGCATACAAGCTGGGATACAGGCCAGAGGTGTGGGGCGGTGAGAGGGTTCACCAGAGACAGAGTGGGGAGCAGAACAGGCAGATCAGAAACACACTGCTGACGGGAGCAGCGGGCGAGGCAGGAGAGGTCTGCCGCGCCCTGTGGGAATCTCCCCGGCCGGGCGTTGAACTCGCATCGCTGCTGCCAACCGCTTCACAGTGTAGCGCTCAACCACTGAGCCCCCAGGGAGGCCGGTTTCCGCTTTTTCTCACTCATGTATTTTAACGATGACACTCTGAGGTACATTACCTGGAATTTAACCACTTCTTTCAAAGTGGCTCCTAGATAAAGGGGAGAATTTTGAGATTGAGACGTTTTTCGTGTCACTTTGGTTGCGGTTTGCTTTGTGCAGTCTGATTTGCCCTGAGTTACCCACACTCTTATCTTCCCCCACTTCCTTTCCTCTGAGCCCGAGCCTAGGTGCCCCTCCCCTGTCTCCACGTGACTCTGGCCGCACAGACCAGGGGCCTGCGCCCTGGGCCCGTTTCCGGGCACCCCGTGGCGGCGCTTGGACACGGCGCCGGGTCAGGCCGGGCCTGCTGCAGCCCGTGGCGGGTGCGGCCGGGCTGGCGCGTTCCGTGGGGAAAGCACACTGCGTTTGCCCTGAGGACGCCCAGATTCCCCTCTGGTGCGCGCTGGGGAGCGGCTTCGCGCTCCTGTCGTGGCGGAGTGTGGGCGCCCCCGGCGGTGAGGGGGCAGCAGAGCAGTGGGAGGGCAGGAGGGCCTGGCTGACGGGTCTCGGGTCTGAGGGGAGGTGGGCAGGGTGCGGCAGCAGAAGGAACACGCCCCTGAGGCCCTGGACGTAACCCTGCTTCCATGAAGAGCTGCTGTTGCATTGGGGGACGTCAGCCGGTTTGCGCCTGGTCTCTGTCGGCGGCTCAGACACGCGGGAGGGGCGCACTTGGGCAGCAGCCATCCGACAGCCGCTGCTGGGGCCGCGCGCGCCCGAGAGGAACCGGGTCATTGCCCGGTGTTGGGGCTCTTGGGCTGGGCACGGGGGGCTGGTGGGGCAGGACTCCTGGAGAAGGGAGGTGCGTGGTGCTCAGTCCGGGATGTGGTGCCCCCCCACGCCGTGCCCCCGCATTTTGACATCTCATTGGGCTGTGGCACACGGCCGGGCGGGGTTTGCAGCAAGCCAGGAGCCGGCCTGCCAAAGGCTGGAGCACAGGTGCGGTAGGCCCGGCCCGCTTGCTCTCGGCGTCCGCTGGGTGCGCCTGGCCGCCCACCCCGGGTTTGCTTCAGTAGCAAGGAGCAGACACGTCAGTGGCGTCCTGCTGGGCGCTGGGCCGTGGTTCGCAGCTTTCTCTTTGTGGGGGGCGCGCGCAGCGTTGGCGGCATGAGGGACGCGCAAGCGTGTTCTCGGCCTTGTCCGTGATAAGCGCGGGCGCCCTCCTCATGGGCCTGCTTGCAGTGTGGGCTGCGTGGGTGCTGCCTGGGTGAGTGTGAGTGCGAGAGAGTGAGCGAGAGCGCGTGTGGGTGTCTTAGGTAGGGAGCAGACCCACTCTGGGGTGCTGGCTTTTGTCTTTCCCAGATGGGAAGCAGCATCGAGCGTGCTCCTCCTGTGTGAATCCAGGTCCACGGCCACCTTCGGTCAAATCAGGCGATGGGACGTGCGCCCCGGAGACGACGTACCAGTACCCCGACCTGCCGATCACCCGGTGCAAGGAGGAGGTAGGTGTCCGTCGTCGCGTGGTCTCGCCCCCGAGCCAGTGTTGGGTCCCGCCTGGCGGTGCACGGCGAAGAGGAGGAGATCCCCGCCATGGGTTCAGGCGCGTCTCGCCCGTGTGGCCCTCGCTGGCGCCGTGGGGCTTCCTCGCCGCCTCTGCTGCTTCTCTGCTGCGGCTGCCCTGGTCGTCATCGACACGCTCGTTGACGCCGCCGGGCCCTTCTAGTTCTGATTCGGGGAAGTGGTCAGGTAGGGGCGCGTTGTAGCGCCGGAAACGAAGGACGCGGGCGGGAGAGGCTGGCAGGTGGGACGGTGGGCTCTAGCCTGCAGGAGACGGCTGCCTCAGATCTATGGGCTCCGGCCGCACCGACAGGCGGGACTGTGGGCTCCGGGCGTAGCTCTCACTGTGCCCAGATTGACCTGCGACTCGGTAGGGTGCACATTGCCGTTAAGTGCTGAGACCAGTGTTCCGGTCCCCCAGCACCCCTGGGGGCCGGGCTGGGCAGTTTTGCCGCAGGCTGAGCAGGCAGCGTGCACCTTGGTTTCGGAGTGCTGGGAGCCACAGCCGAGGTGCTGCCCACTCCTGGTGCCGCGGCGGCGTCCAGGGCTTCAGTGGCGAGAGGCCTAGGGCCTCACTTTTGCTTTACAGTGGTAGATTCGAAATCCTTTAGCGGGACAACTGGCAAGGGAGGGGTCAAAGGAGTGTGCAGATTCCAAACCCAGTCTCAAAGCACGTGTTGAAGGCAGTCTGCAGAGCAGATACAGTCAAAGCTTGGCAGGCTTGGCGGGCGCTGTCAGAGCCCGGGTTGGCATCCCCGCTCTCACATGCAAAGAGCGGAGCTGGGGCTCCCCAGGCCCGGCCCCCGCAGCTTCTGCTGTCTGGTGGGCGGTGTCGGCGTGGCGGCTGCGGAGACCGTCCTGCCCGCTGTGCCTCTGAGTGCCCAGGCAGCCGTCTCACCGAAGGAGCCAAACCCCGCCAGTGCCCCTGCCACGCCACCGGCTCTCGGGTAATGTTTTTGCATCGTTGCTGCTTCTGGGCATTCTGAAAGAAGTGGTTAAATTCCAGGTGATGTCCTTGATCGAGAGCAACTCCGTGGTCATCATCCACGGCGCCACGGGCAGCGGCAAGAGCACCCAGCTCCCGCAGTACGTCCTGGACCACCACCTCCAGCGCGCTGCCTGCTGCAACATTGTGGTCACCCAGCCGCGCAAGATCGGGGCCAGCAGCATCGCCCGGTGGATCAGCCGCGAGCGCGCCTGGACGCTGGGCGGCCTGGTGGGCTACCAGGTGGGCTGCGCGCATGCCCCGGCGGCTGTGCCGACAGGCCTGTTTCCTGCCAGCCAGCGCCGGTGGTACAGAACCACCGCCCGATTAGGGACTTGGGCCTTTCTGGAAACAACCCCGTTCTTTCCCGTTTGGTAGAGAGAAGAGCTTTCGGGCTCCTTTTGTGAGTTTATTCTCTTACTGCTTCGTGTCTAGACGTCTTTCTGCGTAAAACTGGTGCAGACCGTAAGAGCCCGTCGGCCAGGCCCTAGCGCCTCAGAAAAAAAGAGAAAAATCAGCTTGCGAGCCCCAGTTTTAACTTAGAGTCTGTGTATTTTGTGACCTGCCATCGTTTTTCATTCACGTTCTCCCTTATAAAATGATGTAGCCTTCTCCGGCGGGTAAATGTGAACCCCTAGATCTGACTGCATCCTCTCTCTCCTGCCCCGGCGGAGGTGGGGCTGGAGAAGGTGGCTACGGAGGACACCAGGCTGCTCTACATGACGACCGGCGTGCTGCTGCAGAAGGTGGTGGGTGCCAAGAGCCTGGCCGAGTTCACTCACGTCTTCATCGACGAGGTGGGTGTGGCCGCGGCTCTCGGCCTTGGTCTGCGCTGGGCCCCAAGGCTGGGTGGGGGGTTGAGGGCGGAGGGGCCTGTCTGTGACTGAGGTCTCACCGCACGTCGCCTTGTGCGCTTCTTTCGGCGTGGCCGCCCCACTGCCTCCCTGTTCCCCTGCACTTCCCCTGGGGCTGGGGTGCTCCGGGTTTACCTGTTGGTGCCGGGTCCAGCTTTTCCAGGGCCAAGCCTCGTGCCCCAGCCTGGTGCTGTTGGTGGCCGCGCTGCCCTGGCCGGGCTTGCCTCTGCCGTCGCATGGGAGCTGAGCGCCACAGGGCGGAGGCGAGGCAGGCAGGGCGGGGCCTGTGGCTGTCGGCGAGCCATGGGCTGGGACGCTGTGGTCATCACGGCCTCCTGACCGCCTGGAGGCCGGGGGGGACCCCGGAGACTGTCTTCTGCCCCGGGCTGATGCGTGCTGTCCGCAGGTGCACGAGCGCACGGAGGAGATGGACTTCCTGCTGCTGGTCGTGCGCAAGCTGCTGAGGACCAACTCGCGCTTCGTGAAGGTACAGCCGGCTCTGCGGGTCATGGTGCTTGGGCGCGCAGCAGCGGCCTGAGATCCTCCCGGAGCCGGCTGCGGGCGTTTGTCAGGTCCTTTCTGGTCATGAGCCTGCGGGGCCTCTGACGGTGGCGCGAACAGGTTGCGGCGTGGGCGCAAGCCGGCACCTGGCAGGTGGGGCTGGCCGCAGCCTGTTCCGACGGCAGCCTGGAGCACCCACCCGGGCCGTCTGGTCCTCTGCCTCGGGCTCATGGAGTGGCTGAGGCCCGGGTGAGCGCGGGGAGTCCTCGCTGCAGCCCTGAGGAGGGTGCTGGAGACCGCAGCACGTCACGTTCTTCTCATTGGCCGTTTTGAGCCTTGTTTCCCCGAGGGTGGTGGCCACCTCCCTGTCTTTGTTCAGCTGCTGGCAGTGCAGAGTTTTCCAGGGTATCTGCAGACCAAGAAGGCTGTGCCCGCCCCGCGAACGCTGATGAGGGCTCTGATGCCCGTCACGCGCCAGCGGGAAGCGAGGCTGTGACGCTTCGAAAGAGCGTGGACGGGTTGCTGGCCGACGGCGAGCCTGCGGTGTGTGGGCAGGTGGCTTTCGAGGGCGTGCGGCCTCTGCCCTGCTGGCTGGTCCCGGGCCGGGCCCCTTGCAGGCCCCTGACACCCCCAGGGACTTGTGGAGCCTTCCTGCAGCCTCGGGCCACTCACGGGACAGTGAGTTTTGGCCGCGGAGCTTCGCCACGGGCTCGATGCCGGGGGGTGGGGACGCAGCCCGCGCCCTCTGCAGGGCTGCTGCCGGGCACCTGCCGCCTCGGCTTCCTGGTGGGGCTGGAGCGGCGCCGGTTCCCTGTCGTGCCCCTGGAGGGTCTCTCCTGGGTCATCTTTCTGGCCAAACCGAAACCTGTGGGCAGGCCCCGGGGCCGCCTGCTCAGCCCTTCCCCGCGGTGCGCCAGGGTCTCGGCTCCGAGCTGAGGCCTTGTGGACCCTGCCTTCTTCTGCTGGGTCACGGGACGTGATGTGTCCCTCTCTCAGTTGGTCTTCTCCTGCGGTTTGCTTCAGCGAAGTGGCTGCGACTCCACTTTACTGGTGACCTGTCGTGTGTCCCTGAGGACAGGCAAAGCCGGGCCACGGCGGGCTGTGGTGTCTCCCTCGGAGGCGGGCCGGCGGTCCTGCTTGGTCTTGAAGGGCGTCGGCGCAGATGCCGGCTGGGGCCCGCGTGTGCCCCGTGTGGCTGCGGGGTGACGTCTCGGCGCGGCTTCTGCCCAGGTGATCCTGATGTCGGCCACCATCAGCTGCAGGGAGTTCGCCGACTACTTTGCTGTCCCCGTCCAGAACAGGCTGAGCCCGGCCTGCGTCTTCGAGGTGGAAGGGAAGCCCCACGCCGTCGCCGAGCACTACCTGGATGACCTGGGGCACATCCACCACGGCCGGGTAGGTGGCGCACGGCCTGCGCGGGAGGGCTGCGGCGGGAGGGCGCGGAGGGCTGCCACGCGGCCACGTGCTTTCCCAGCGCCCAGGGCCGCGCTCGGAAGGGCCTCGCAGTGGACAGTGTGTGTCACTGCCCGGCAGGGGCGCCGCTGTGCTCACGCGGGGGGGTGGTGGGGGGCGGGCAGGTACAACGGAAATCTGTGTTTCCTCGCCCCGTCTTAGGCCGTGAGACGACAACGGGCTGGTCTCCGCGTTGACCAAAGCAACTGAGTCCCGTGGGGGCTGCTTTGTGTCGTGGGTCAGAACCACGTGGCGGCTCCTGTGGACAGGCCGAGGGTGTGGTGGGCCCTGCCCACCAGGCGGGCGGCTCCTGCTGTCAGTGTCACCGGCCCCGACAGCGGCCCGTGGGCGGCGGGAGCGGGAGCTGCCTGGCGGGGCGTGTCTTCACGCCCATCTGTGCATTGGGGTCAGGCCCGCGCGGCGGCCTGTCTCGGTGGCTGCAGTGTGCGCCGGCGTGCGGCTCTTGCCAGGCTCAGCCTGAGCTCGGCACAGCCCGCTCTCCCCCGGGCCCTGCGTGCTTCTGGCCTCCGCTGCCCCACGCGCATGTGGCCACTGGCACCGCCTTTTCTGGTCGCGCGCAGCCCGCCCGTGCCAGCCTCCCCAAGGACCGGCCACCGTCAGCCTCCGGCTTTCTTGAGCCTTGTCCTCGGGTGCCCCACGGCCTCCCGACCTTCCGTTCACTCGGCCCCGCTTCCCTGTTCTTGGGAGGGGCCTTTTCATCCTTCATTTCCAGCTTTTAACTGCCAAAACCCCAAGCCCGGGCCCGTGGCAGGCGCAGGAGCACCGCCGGCTGTGCCTGACGGGCCCAGGGCCCGCCCTGAGCGGCAGCACAGACGCCACGCCCCCGCCGGCTGCTCCCGTCCAGGCCTGCCTCCGCTGTGAGCGGCTCTGGAGGTCAGCGGGAGGGAGGTTGAGATGCTCCTTCCTCGTTTGCCTGCCCCGTTGCGGTGCCCCTGCTCCTTCTGCGGTGGCTGCCCTCGGGCGGGCGTGCCAGTGGCTCAGGGCAAGGGCCGCGGACTCCCGCCCTGGCCAGACGCGGGGCCCAGGGCCTGGGCGCCTCCTTGTCAGCTGCTCCGGCCAGCGGCCACGGCGGCTCGTGGGAAGGCTGTGAGCGTCGTGTTGGAAAGGGGTTTTCTGGACTTGGAGTCTAGAGCTCATGAAATTGGTACAGGACAGGGAGAGCGGTACCCCCAAAACTTCCAAACTTGCCCATTCTAAGTAGGTTCTGCCGTCCGCTGCATGAAGAGGGAACATACGCTAGTGCGTTTAAAACTTGAACAGAGAGGAGGTTTAATGCCACGAGTGTGCGGCACAGAAAAGGGGAGGAGGGAAGAACAGTTTCCTAGTCAAGCCCCTGAAGTCACCCTTCCCCTGGTGGGTAAACGTCCAGCCAAACAGGGTGGGCCCAAGCAGGGCCTGGGAGGCTCGAGAGCTGCCCAAGTCTAAGGCCCCGCCCAGTGGGGACCCACTGAGAAGGGTCAGAAACAGACACGTCTGGGAGGGGAAGAGCAACATCTAAGTCAGAATCACAGCTGCCGTGGGCACCTCCCCTGCCTCTCCCCACATCTGTTCTGGCCAGTCCGGGCGAGAAGCTGGCGCGGCTGCTTCCCGTGTCTCTGCTCCCTGCGCCTCCTCCAGGCCGCCTCCTGGCCTCTGCCCTCTTCCTTCCTTCCCCAGTCTCTCTCTCCAGCTTCTCCCTGCTCAGATCCGCCCTTCCTGGGGCGGGGCAAGGAACCTGGAAACTCCCCTTTTCCTGGGAACCCCTGTTACAGAACTGCTTGGGAGTTGGTGACATGCTTCTCCGTGGCGTGCAGGAACGCGATTCTCCGTGGCTTTGGAGGCCACATGGGGGTCTGTGAAGAAAATTCCTTTTTTCTCTCTTTCGTAGAGCTGTGTTAAGGCGAATGGTGGTTATTGTTCGGTTAACAGTAGAACATCGCTTGAGGTGAAGGTGGCCGTCGGGTGGGTTCGTCAGGCCCGTCTTGAAGCTGGTGGCCCTCCCGCTTGCCCTGTGGCGTCCGCAGGTGGCTGTGTGTCGGGTACTCTGGGCTGCTGGATGCGAGCTGACTCGTCCTGAGGGCGAATTGGATAAGGTGCTCCCCCAGCCAGGAGACGTCTGAGTCTTCTGCCAGGGGCCGCCCCCCGAGGCGCTGTAAGCCTGGCAGGGTGTGGAGCAGACTCTGGGGATCGTGGCGAGCTGTTGTGCTGAACACTGTGGGGACCCCGGGCAGTCCCAGGAAAGCTGTCAGCTCAGACTGGGAGCTCCCAGCTGATGGGATCTGCCGCTCTGGTGAGCCCTGGTGCCCTGCGGTGGCAGCTGAGGGCAGTTTCAAATCCCTGGAATCAGTTTGGCTTCATTTTCATCACAACTAAAAGGGGTGCCGTGTCCCCAGGGCCTGGTGGGGATGGTAAGCACGGTCCTGCTGTCCCTGGGGGTGCCTGTGAGCTCCAGGGCTCCCCCTCCGTGCCGTGTCCCAGGCTCACGGGTGGAGGCCTGGCAGGGCCGGCGCCGCGCTTCCTGAGGCTCCCGCGCGGCACAGCCCAGAGCCCCTCCCGCACCGCCACGCCTCCGCCCGTGCTCACGTGGGGGCGCTCCAGGGCAGGCTGAGGGGGCAGCCTGCCATCCCCCCCCGAGTTTGCTTGGCAGCCCTTACCTGGTCTTCCGACCCGTCTCCTTCCCGTTCCAGTTCTCCCCTCACCTCCTGGAGCAGCCAGTGATAACGCAGGATGCGTACGAAGTCGCCGCCGCCCTGGTCCGCATGTTCGATGACCTGGACCTGAAGGACAGTGGGTGAGAGCCGCGGCGCCGTCGGGCTGCAGCGCTTGGCGTGTCAGGGCGGGGGCTCCTCGGTAGTCCGCTGCGGGGTCGAGATCAAAGTGGGAACGTTGTGGGTTTTTTCCCAGAAGTTTCCACTTTAAAGTAGCTCCAGCCACGTTGACTACAGCTTTAGGCTGACAGTACTGACGGTCTCAGGGCTGGAGGCTGCGGCCTGAGGTGGTTCGTGCGGACTGGACACGTGGGCGCGGACCTGGCGCTGTGTCCGGGAGGCTGGCCCCGCCCCCGCGGCCCCGCCTGTCCGCCACGGCTGCCCCTCCCGCTCCTGGGAGCCCGCTGCTGCTTTCCTGAACGCTGTGTCTCCCTGTGAGCGGCGCGCGGGGTCTCTCCGGGCGGGCCCCCAGAGACCCTCGGGCCGCGGGACCGGGGCCGTCCCCTCGCCTGACCCAAGAGTCTTCACGCAGCCCTGGCGCAGGATCTGCGAGGCCTCCCCCACGGGCTGCCCTGCGTCTCCTCCAGGAGCTTGACGCACTTGGCTGCTCCGGGGGCCTGGGCCTCTGACTCTGAGGTGGGCGCCTGCCGCAGGGGCCGTGCTGGCCGCCTTCTGGGCTCCGGGCTCTGCCCCACCGCTGCCTGTCCCTCCTCAGGCCAGCCCTGCAGCCCCAAGTGGGCGTGCTTTGAGGCCGTGTTGAGATCCGAAGGGTGAGTCCCCCGCCTTTGTTGGAGGCTGTTACGTGTTTTGCGCCCCTCGCGGTCTGTGTGTCAGGTCAGCCTGTCGGTCCCACAGAGAAGCAGCTCGGCTCTGAAGGGCGGCGCTGGTTTGGGACGCGGTGTGGGGAGGGCGCCCATCGGCCTGGCGCTTCTGCTCGTTTAGAGGGACCGTTTTTAGCGGCGCCTGGTAGTTCAGGGTGTCAGTTCTGCGCGTGTCTTGCGTTCATTCCTGGGTTTTACTCTTCCTGTGCTCAGCGAGCGGAACTGTTTCCTTAACTCCATTTCTGGCGGGTTCAGCGCACGTGTGGGATAGCGCTGGCCTCGGCCTGCTGAACGCCGTTGCGCTCGTGGGCGCCCGGGCCGTCCCCGCACGCGCTGCTCTCTGGCTCCCTTCTTTCTCTCCCGGCTGAAGGCCTCGTTGTTCTGCCCAGGACCTCCCGGCCACGCTGGGTTGGGCGTGGCCTGGGCCTGGCGCTGTTCTGTGGGCCAGCGGTGGGCTTTCCACGCAGCCCTTGGACTTGTTTGTTACTGTGGTAAACGGACTGTTTTCAGGCCCGGGGTGACAGTATTTGGATTTGTAGATGGTTTTTATGAAAGATATTAAAGAAGGCTTGGGGTCCCCTCTGGTGCCGTGGGCAGCCACGCAGGTGGCTCCGGTTTCTTAAGTGAAGAAGGAACACGCCAGCTGGGCAGCCGTGGTCCTCTGGGCCGGGCGCCGGGTGCTGCTTTCTGGAGGGGCAAAGGCTCTCTGGCCTCCGGTGACCTGTGCACCTTCTGTCCCCACAGGAACAAGACCCGGGCAGGGGCCGAGTTTGTGTCGGAGCGCGGCAGCGTGCTGGTGTTCCTGCCAGGTGAGTGCGTCTGCGGTGGGGCCTGGCGGCTCGCCGAGCCAGGGGTGGGTGCTGTGACTCCTAGCGTGGTGCTGCCCCTGTTTTTATTTTTAAAGGTTTTGTTTAGTTCTGTGTAGAAAAAATGGGGTTCAGGGCAGAGGTGTGCGAGCAAGAGGTCTCCTCAGAGATAGAGTGGGGAGCAGAATGGGTGGAGCCACTGAAGTCCACTGCTGAGGGGCAGCGGGGAGACAGGAGGGTCTGCTGCGCCCTGTGGGAAGCTCCCTGGTCGGGGACCGAACTCAGGCCGCAGCGGTGACAGCCTGAGACTGACCGCACGCCCCCCGCCCCCCAAGGCCCTGGGCGTGGCTCCTCACTACAGCTTTCTCCCGCCTGCTGCCCCGTGCAGTCGTGACGCTGCCTCAGCCAGACCTGGGGGGCTCCTGAGCGCTGCCTGGCAAGGTGTCTGGGGTGGCGCCTCCACCCCTGGTGCCTCTGGTGCCTGTGGTCTGCGGCAGCGGCTGCTGTGAGCGGGCGGGGCGTGCTGGCCGGTGGGCTGTGCTCCGGGGGCGCCATGGTGGGCTCTGCTGCGCCTGCTCTGGGGTGCCAGAGCCTCGCCAGGTGCTGCCAGGGCCTCGCCCTCAGGCTCTGGGGGAGCCATGTCCCCCTCCAGGCGCCGGTTGGCGGCCGCCTTGCTGCAGCGCCAGGGACACACAGGGGTGTGTGTGTTTGTGTGTGGCAGCCGCACAGCTGTGTGTGTGTGTGGCGGCCGCCTTGCTGCAGCGCCAGGGACACGCGGCCGCGTGTGTGTGTGTCTGAGAATGTGTCTGTGTGAGTGTGTGTCTTCCCTGCCTGTGGGATGGAGGCCGCTCTCCTGCAGTGGCTCCACTGGGTGGGCCGCTGCTCACCAGCAGGTCCCACTTCAAGGCCCAGGTTGGAGCTTCGCCGTCCTTGAGGGGAGGCACGTCAGCTCATAGGTGGCTCAAGTACTCACGGTTCGGGCAAAACGTGAAGCGTGTTTTATATGTCAGCAGTGTTTAAGTCTAGGGGAAAAAGTGTAGCGTGTCTGCTGTTGAGGCTTCTCAGGCGCTATTCCGGCTGTGGGAACGCTGCATGCAAGTTTGTGATGGGGATTTCGGAGATCGGTGGGAAAAATGGGAAGTGACTCGCACAGCCCTCGTGGGAGGGAAGCGGGGGAGGCCGTTTCCCGTCTTTGGAGCCCCTGGCCCTCGTCACTGCGCCTTCACCATGTCTGCACGCTGGGTGCCGGGTCGGGGGGTCTCCCCACCGAGCCGGCCCGGCCTCCTGTGGAAGGGGCCTGCCCACAGCCGGCCATGGTGTGGACGCGGCTCCCACGCTCCTCTGTCCTAGGGCTGGGCGAGATCAGCTACATGCACGAGCTGCTCATCAGCATGACCCACAGAAGGTGCGTCCCGCGGCCCGTCGCGCCTGCCGGTCTGCGTGCGCGCCTGCCGCGCCTGCCCCGAGCTTCACCCCCTCCCCCGTCACCAGGCTGCAGGTCTACCCCCTCCACTCCAGCGTGACTCTCGAGGAGCAGAACAACGTGTTTCTCAGCCCCGTGCCCGGCTACAGAAAGGTGGGTCCCGATGACGCGGCCTGCGGGGTGGCTCGTTCTGCGCCTGGGCCTGAGACCTGGGGTGTGGCGCCCTGGGCCGTGGCCTCAGCTGTGGCCAGCTGCCCAGACGGGTGCTCTGTGAGCCAGGCAAAGCCGCGTCTGCTGCGCAGTGGGCGCCCGGCCACGCGTGCCCCGCTGCTTCCATGCCCCGGCGCTGGTATTCCCGGCCTGGGGTCCTAGTGTCCCTGCGAAGACGTTGGGGGCTTTGCCTCTGGCCCCTGTTCCAGCCCCGGTGTGGGAGGGTTTCCACCCACGACCCTTCCTGAGCTGATCGAGGGGCGTGGGACCTGCACACGCACCCGGCCCCGAGTGCAACCTTCCCCTGGGCTTTGTCCCGGGGGCGCCTTTTGCTCCTGGGTCATCCCGGCGCCCCCTGAGCTGTCTGCCAGCCGGCGCTGCGTCTGGTTCCTCTTCCCGCAGCCGCAGAGCTGCTGTGTGGGTTTCTGCAGAGCATTGCTTCCTGCGGGCCGGGCCTGTCCCTGGGAGGGGACGTGGCCTGCACAGGGGGCCTGCGCGTGTGTGCGGGGTGGCGGGAGCCCGTGGCTGTGTGGCTTTGAGCTGCTCTTGCCCCAAAATGTCGTGGCACTGCTTCCTTGTGGAGACAGGCCGTGTCCCCGTGTGTCCCCGTCCGTGGCGCGGCCAAGCCCCACAGCCTGGGTGTCCACATGGGTGGCCACCGTGTGGTGCCTGTGTTTGCAGCCAGGCCGGTGCCCAATCCTGGCGGGTCCTCAGACCAGCATCCCCCCACCTGTGGCGGCTGTTACCACGCCCCGGCATGGGAAAAACAAGGTGCTTGAGGAGCAGGCCTGGGGGTGCAGGGCCAGCGGCTGCCGAGCCCACACTCCCCCGCGCCCCACCAGGCGAGACTGGGGCAGGTGGGACGGGCTGGCCACAGAGCGTGATCCAGGCCCACGGCGGGGCTCCGAGCATGCCGAGCCGGAGTGCCTCACGCCGCTGGGGCCGCGCAGGCGCTGTGAGGGTGGACGCCAGGCTCTCTCTCGTGTGCCAGATCATCCTGTCTACTAACATCGCAGAGAGCTCGGTCACCGTCCCCGATGTCAAGTACGGTAAGTGACGCCCCCTCCTCGCCCTGGCCTGTTGGTGCCGAGGAGAGGCTCCCCCAAGCCTCCCTGCTGCTGTCGGTGTCAGCGGGGGGTGTCGGGGAGGGGGTGCAGGAGGAGCCCAGGGCCCAGGCAGGTGGGTGTTGGGGGGGCTCAGGCCAGCCTGTTCCTGAAGGTGGCGCTGGCCCTCCCGCCTCTGGGTCTCTTGTCCTCGGGCTGTTCTCCCTCGGGTGCCTGCTGGAGGCCCGCTGCTGGCGCTGAGGTGGGCAGTGAACGGGCAGGCGCGCTCGGCTTCAGAGCGTTGGACACCACGCAGGGGCTGGGGGAGAACCCTCCCAGGCCCTGGCCTTGGGACAGGGGAGGTGGACCCCTCCGAGGAGCACAGTGTGGACAGGACGCGGAGGCGTGAGCGCGGAGGGACCGGCTCCCAGACGTGTGCTGGAGGAGGCGGCGGCCGGGTGGGGCTGGGGCGGGGGCTGGCCTCTGGGCCGGCGCCTTCTAGGTGGGGACGGAACTCGGGGCATGTTCAGGGCGAGTGACCGGTGGTGCCAAGGAGGTGCGGATGCAGGGGACTGGGCTGAGCCGAGGTGGTGTAGGCAGCGCAGCTGGACAGGGAGTGTTAGGGGGCGTGGGGAGGTGGGGTGGGCCCGGGCCCACGGGCCCTGGGGCCTGTGAAGACTGGTTCCCGCCGAGCGAGACAGGAGCGTTGGCTGGACTTGGGGCCGGAACGGGCCGGACCGCAGGGCGGTCAGCAGGCTCTTTGGGGCCTAAATGGAAGCAAGCGGGGGCGCGGGCTGGGCCCACAGGGGTCTGTCATCTGGGTTAGCGCCGGTGGTGCTTTAGGATGGGCGGCTTGAGAAGTGGGCGGTTCTGGATGGACTGCAGGCGGTCCCGGGCTCTGCCGCGGGGAGGTCAGACGTAACCCCGAGACCGGTGCTGGTGCTGGGCGACTGCGTGGGTCACGGCGGCGCTGCCTGTGGGGCGTCCTGGTGGAGGTGTGGGGACCAGGTGTGTGCGCCTGAGGCCAGGGCGCAGGAGCTGTGGGCAGTCGGGGCTGGCCCGCTGCCCAGCGAGGGGCCCACTCCGATCAGAGGGGCGGTGGGGAGGGCGGAAAGTCAGGGAGGGCCTGGGCCTCGGGGCCACCGAGTCACTGTGGCAGCACATGTGGGTGGAGAGGGCGTCACCCAGGAAGAGTTCCTGGCTCCGAGGGTGGGTCCTGCAGATCTGGGGGGAGTCCTGTTCCTGGGGAGCCAGGAAGGGAGGGCAGCATAGCGAAGTAGCAGGAGAGCTCAGGAGGAAGGGGGCCGGGGCGCAACACCCCGGCACAGCCTTTGAGGGGTCTGGGCTTTCCAGGTGCTGGCCCAGCTGAGCTGCCCCCCGCGCCCCCCCCCACAGGCGCTCTGGGTGCAGTGCAGACCCGGGCTGTGCCGGGACCTCCCCGCAGCGCGCCGCACCCGTGTGCTGTCTCGCCGTGCTTGTGGCTCACGCATCTCGTCAGCCCGGCGCTCACGCTGCTTCTTTTAAATGGCAGTTATAGATTTCTGCTTGACTAGAACGCTGGTTTGCGACGAGGACACGAATTATCAGAGTCTGCGGCTGAGCTGGGCTTCCAAGACCAGCTGCGAGCAGAGGAAAGGTGAGGACGGGCCCGCCCCACCGGCCGCACGGGAGGGCCCGCATCATCACAGCAATTTTCAACATTCCCGGAGAGCAGCGAGGGCAGCCGAGCGGCCCCGTTGTGACCTTGGCCCTCCCCTCTGACTCCTCCCGAGAGCTGTGCCTTCCAGGGCGGCTTGTCTTGGCCTGGGCAAGCTGGCGGAGGCTGGCTTTCTGGGCAGCGCTGGCCGGGACAGGGCAGCAGCTGGCCCTGGGGTTGCCGGGGGGAGTTCCCGGTGTAGCCTGAGGCCTGGCTTTCCTTTGCAAGAGAACAGTTGCCGGGACAGGCGTGGTGTGGCCGGGGAGCCCGCTGGCCGAGAGCAGAGCAGTGGGGTCACTGTGGTCACCGTAGGGCTGCACGTTCCCGCAGAGCCCCTGCACCCACGCTGTCTCGGGTGCGCCGAGGCCGCTCCTGCTGGGCGGAGCCTGGGGTCTGCATCCCGCAGTCTGGATCTGGCCACATCCTTAACTGCCGGCCGTTGTTCTCCCAAGACGGCACCTTGGGGAGGGGCCGCGAGGCTGGGCCTCGCCCCTGGGGTCTCGCCTGGCCGGGGGCTATGACGCGCGCCCTCGCTTTCCACGCTCTCAGTGCTGTCCTGTGGCTGAGACCACTGTTTGGCTCTGGTTGTTACTGTGGTTCCGGTTTTCCTCGTAGACCATCATGCCGGGTGCTGACAAGGGGGGTGGTGGAGGCTTGGGCTTTCCACCTGGACTTTCCGCCCGCCCTCTGCTGGGGCAGGAGCCCAGACCACCCCTCCTTCCTGACTCTGCAGCAGGGAGGCGCCTCCCCGGTGCCTGTGACTTAAAAGCTGGTGCTTACTCCGGCCCCTGGGCGCAGAGACGCAGCTGTGTGCTGAGACGTGGGACCTCACGCCACGAGCAGAGTCCCCAGGGAGTGGTCCGGGGCATCTGGACTCGGCCTGGCTCGGCCGCTGCGGTTGTGAAGTCGGTGCTCGGCCCAGGCACCCCGAGGCCGCGCAGCTTCCCACGGGCTGGTGGCGCAAGGCGCGTCCTCGGCACCTGCTGCGCCTTGGGTGCCGCTGGCGGAGCTGACGCGGCGGGTCTGGTTGTCTCCTTGGAAGGCCGCGCGGGGCGAGTGTCCAGAGGGTACTGCTACCGACTGGTCCACAGGGACTTCTGGAACAACTGCATCCCCGACCACGCCGTCCCTGAGATGCTGGTGAGACGTGCGCGCCTTCCCGCGCGGGCGTGGAGGCGCCTGATTCTGGGGGCGGCCTGGCGTCCTGCTGCCACACAGCTCGCGCGGTGCTGGGGAGGCGGCCGCTCAGGCCCTGGCCGCCGCGGTCTGATGCACACCTGGAGCGGCGCCCCTCCGGCCACTCCCGCTCACCTCTTTTCCCTGCGTTCCCTCGTCTCCTCCTGCCCCCGCTGCCCTGCGTCCCCGCGGTGCTGGGCGGCCGGCAGTGGAGGTCACCAGCGTCTCGCGCCTGCTCTTCCCAGCGTTGCCCCTTAGGAAGCACCATACTGAAGGTGAAGTTGCTGGACATGGGCGAGCCGAGGGCCCTGCTGGCCACCGCCCTCTCCCCGCCCAGCCTGGGTGACATCGAGCGCACCGTCCTTCTGCTCAAGGAGGTAGGGTGGGCTTTGGGGTGTGCTGGAAAAACTAGGCGTTTTCGAGTAAGTTCTTAGAGTTTGAGACAAACCCGGAGCTCCTCATGGCGTTCGGGGTGTGGCAGACAGTCAGCATTTCTGTGGGTGCAGGGGCTGTGTGCGGGGCGCGGGGGTGCTGATTGGGGCTGTGCCCCGTGCTCGCACCAGCTGTGCTGCCCTCTGGGGCCTGCCCCGCCGTTGCCCGCGCAGCCGCCTGCTCTCCCTGACTCACCGCCGTCCCACTGCACTGAGCTCCCCAGGCCGCTCCTCGGGGCCCCTGTGCCCCCTGGCAGTGGGTGGAGGACCTTCTATTCCTGGCCCTCGGATTGGGCTGCTTTGGCCTTCCTCTAATTTGGTTTCCACCTGGGTTTGCGTGGGGCCCCGCCTACCGGCTGGAGGGAGATCCCTGCCAGGTGAGCGTAGCCACTCCAGGCCCCCCCTGGGCTTCTGCATGCCTGGGGTTGAGGCCAGTGGCTCTGTGGGGTGTCCTGGGTGTTACCCCCATGACGCTTTCCAGAAATCACCAGCTGTGTTTTGAGTTCCGAAAAGCAAGTTAAAACAGTGCCCTGGCGTGCCCACCCACCGCGAGTTGACCTAGCCGTCCTTTAGAGCCCTATCCCCGATCCCGCTGCCCCGGCCCGTGCGCTGAGCATGCCCTGTGCTCCCTCAGGTCGGAGCCCTGGCGGTCGGTGGGCAGCGTGCGGACGAGAGCCCCCACGACGGCGACCTGACCTTCCTGGGGCGGGTGCTCGCCCAGCTCCCCGTCAGCCTGCAGCTGGGCAAGCTCCTCGTGCTAGGCCATGCCTTCGGCTGCCTGGACGAGTGCCTCATCATCGGTGTGCCACAGGCGGGTGGGCGGTGGGTGGGGCGGGCGCGCCAGCCTCTCACTCTCTTATCCTCTGCCCTCCTCCCGGCAGCCGCTGCTCTGTCTCTGAAGAACTTTTTTGCCATGCCGTTCCGGCAGCACCTGGACGGCTACAGGTAAGGTGCGCGCTCGGGGGGCCGCTGCTCCGCTCGCGGGTCGGTGACGCCTGCTCTGTCTGCAGGAACAAGGTCAGCTTCTCCGGCAACAGCAGGAGCGACTGCATCGCGCTCGTGGAGGCCTTCAGGGTGAGTGGCTGCTCTGCCCTCAGCAGCTTCCAGGGCCTGTCAGCGCCCTTCGAGGAGTGGGGGGGGGGGGACGGTTTTGTGATGTTGATAAACTGCGGCTGCGTCTTGTGCTGCTAGAGTAGAATTATAAAGAAGCCGCTGTCAGCCGCGTGCCTGACACTCTGATCTGTCCCCAGGCGTGGCAGACCTGCCGGCAGAGGGGGGAGCTGCGCCACCCCAAGGTGGGTCGGGAGGGGACAGCCCTGAGTGTCCTGTTATTCCTGGTGGGTGCCCGGGAGGTCCTTGGGGACGCCGGCCCGGGGCAGAGGCTGGTGTCGGCGGGGCGGGCTGTGCCCGGTGGCCGGCTCACACCGACCCTGTGCCATTGGGGCCGCCTCGTGGCCAGTGCCCCGCCTTGCGTGCCAGCTGCGTGCAGACAATGGGCTGGACAGAGCTCGGCCTGTTGGCCTGCGTTAAAAAGTCTTCTGCAGGGGGAGGTGGTTTTGTCCTTCTCCCCGAGAGGAGTGGTTTGGAGGGCGAGGGGGAGCCCTGGCTGCGCCGAGCCCCCGGCCCTGTGGCCTGGTGTGGGCGCCCCCGTGACGCTGCGCTTCCGTGCGGATGCAGGACGAGCTTGACTGGGGCCGGCTGAACTACATTCAGATCAAGAGGATCCGGGAGGTGAGTTTTGCCGCTTTGAGTCGGGTCGAGCTCCCCGGCGCGCATTCCGCAGGCCTCGTGTGGGGCGGCCGCTGCAGGCAGGCCAGAGTGTCCCCGGCTGCGCCGACGCCCGTGCGATGTCTTTGCTGCGGGTGTTTCCGCGGCGGCGAGTGTGCGGATGCTCGTGTGTGCGCGGGGCATGTCGTGTCATCTCTGCTTTGACCCGTGTGGTATGTAGTCGTGTGTAATTACACGCGCACATATTGTGTGTGATTTGTAGTTTTAATCCCTCGAGGGCGTGTGCTTGTGCCTGCTCTGTGCCGGGTGACGAGATGTGTGTCTCTAGGGATCCCCAGGCCGCCTCAGGGTCAGCAATTTGCCAGAGGACGCCCAGTCCTTAGCTGCCGGCCTTGCGGGCGTGGTGTCTGCGCTGGAGCACGAGGCCCTCCCCAGGTGACAGGCAGCAGTGGCCCCGGGGCAGGCGCAAGCTCCCCCCGCCCCCCCGCGGGCGAATGCAGCCGTGGGCGCCCACGTGCCCGGGGTGGGGCGTTGTGCCTGCATCGGCCCTCCTGCCTGGGCACGGGGCCCCTGCGTACCACCACGGGCTGCGGGCAGGCGGGCGACCTTTTCTTTCCAGCCCGCCAGACGCAGCTCCTGGTCGGCTGCAGCCCGGCTGAGAGTCCCGTGCCGGCGGGGCCTTGGCTGTGTCCGGGCTCGGGTCGCTAACACACTCCTGAGCAGGAGCCGCGGGTTCCGAGGTCGCCACGCTGGGCCACGCTGGCCGGGCGGCCAGGCCTCCGCACCGCACGAGTTGTCGAGTCTGTTTTACAATTTTCAGGTCAAATCTTGGTTTGTCAGTTAAGCTGTGTAGGTTTTTGTGAGGAGGAGAAAGGTGGAGAGTTTGAACCCATGGCACCCCCCGCTGGGCCTCTCTGCTGTGAGAGGTGAGCGCGGCCACTGTCTGCTGTCCCCAGGTGGCTGAGCTGTACGAGGAGCTGAAGAACAGGGTCTCCCAGTTCAACATGCATGTGGGGTCCCAGAGGCCAGCCCTGGACCGGGACTACAGCCACAAGCAGCGCTTCGTCCTGCAGGTGTGCACGACCCCAACTCGCGCCGCCCCCCAACCTGGCGCCTTCGCCTGGCGCGGTCGCCGGCCATGAGTCGGGCCCCGTTGCACTCTGTTGTCCGGGCCACGCGGGGCTGTGCCCGTGGTGCAGCTTCCAAGCAGCAGGACGCTGGGGCCGGAGCGCGCCGGCAGTGGCCTCTCTGGGGGCGCCGCTGTGCAGAGAGGCTGCGGCCAGGTCGGCCTGGACAGCCCCTCCGGAGCCCGGAGCGGGGACGCCTGTGAAGGGGACAGTGGAGGGGGAGTGTCTCTCTGATGCTGGTCGCCAAGAGGCCGCGTCCACCGGGCGGGTCCAGCCGCCGCCTTCCGTGAGGGAAGGGCTCTCGGCTGAGCGCCCGCCCGCGCTGCTCCTGTCGGGGTGGGCTCACCGACACGGGGCGCCAGGCTCGCCCTGGGCAGGGCTCACTGCACTGAGTGTCCCACCACCACCCGGCTCAGGCCAGAAGTTGGTGGCAGCCACACAGCTGGACGCCCGCCGCCGCCGGCAGCCCTATCCTCGCAGACTCGGCCCCTCGCCAGCAGGCAGCGGCTGGCCAAGGGCGGGGCGGGGCAGGGCTGTGCTGCCGCCTGAGCCTGACGGAGGGCAGCATCTCTTGCAGGTTGTGCTGGCTGGCGCCTTTTACCCCAACTACTTCACGTTCGGGCAGCCTGACGAAGAGATGGCCATGCGCGAGCTGGCGGGCAGGGACCCGAAGACAACCATCGTGGTAGGTGGGCGGGCATCGGGTGGCCCCCGCTTCGCCCCCGCCTGGGCCGGGCTCCTCGCCGCTCCCGGCCGGCCTCGTGGCTGACGCTGGCTGGCTCCCTCCACCTGGAAGCGCCGAGCGCGTCTCCCTTCCAGCTGTTGATGTCTAAGTTCGGGCTTAAGTTTGGCTCAGCGTGCCCAGACGGAGCTGTGCGCGGCGGGAGCAGCGGGCCGGCCGCGCCTGAGGCTGACTGGCCGCACCGCCCGCAGCTGAAGCACCTGCCCCCCTACGGCTTCCTGTACTACAAACAGCTGCAGTCGCTCTTCAGGCAGTGTGGCCAGGTCAGGTCCATCGCGTTCGATGGTGCGAAGTAAGTGGCCCGTGGGGGACTGTAGTGCAGAGGACGCTGTGGGCCCTCATCCCGGAGCAGGCCTCAGAGCCCTGCATGTGTGGGTGATGCATGCCCCCCAGCCCCCCTATGTCACAGGGAGGTGGCCCCTCCTCCGGCGGCCCCGGCTGGCCCAAGCCACGTGGCCAGGCTGGAGCACCCTCCCAGGTCTCCTGCTGGCCTGGCGGCCTCTGGTGCTGAGCCACCATCTGCCGGGGGGGCCGAGCACAGCCCTGTGAGTTTGGGGGGCAGGCGCGGGTGGCCTCGGCCCGATCGGGCCCTGGGGGGCAGTGGTGCGCCCCACAGCATCTGCCGCCCTCATCTCCAGAGGCCAGCAGAGGAGTCTGTCTCCATTGACGGCCTCCACTGTTTTTAATTTCCGGAGTTGGGTTTGCCCCGGGTCTCCTGAGACATCTGTCACGGAACGCGAAGGACGGTGGGTGCTCCCCACATGCTCCTCGAGTGGCGCCCGGAGTAGACACGCGCTGGCGTGCTGCGTCTGTGCCCCCGGCCTCCTGTACACGCTGCTCCCTGCCAGCGTGTGGCTGCCCGGCAGGCCCCGCCTCCCTGGCGCTGCGGGCAGCTCTCCAGACCTGACCCGGCTCTGTGGGCTTCCTTGGGCATCCGGCACGGGCCGAGCCCGGCTCTCCCGGCGACTGTGTACCAGAGTCTGGGCCTGGGCCCGCGCAGCCCAGCCGGCAGCTGGGGCTGGACACCGCCCTCAAAGTGATCTGCGCGGGGGCAGGGGGCTCGCTCGCTGGATGTCGTGCAGTCCCGTCCGCTTTCTCTTGGCCTCGCGGTGCCGCTGCCTGGGCGCGGCAGGCCCCCGGCTGTGCCAGGGCTGTTCCTGCGCCTGTGCCGAGCACTTACAGGGCATCTGGCCCGTGGGCGCGTGGGGAGGTTGGAGGCTGCATTGCCGTCGGGTCAGGTGGGGCCCTGGTGTGTGGCGTGGTGGGCGCCCCGTGAGAAGGCTCGCCCTTCCTGTGCGGGGCTTCCGGCCCTTCTCCTGGGGTGAGAGGCCCTGGTGGGGCTGGGGGCCGGAGGGGTTCTCCCTGTTCCTTGAGACGGGCGTTGCTTCCCCGTGGGTGCTCTGGATGACCTGACTCAGGCAGAGCAGGCCGGGGCCTGGAAAGCGGGGGCGGGGTCCAGGGCAAATCCCAGCTTGGGGTCCATTCTGCAGGAGCTGGCCTGAGGGCGGGAGGCGCCGCGGGCGTAGGCTGCTGTCCCCTGTGCTCGGTGGCAGATGTTTGCAGCTGGGTCCTGGCGATCTGCAGGCGCCGCCCAGCTCTGTCTCGTGGCGTTCATGCAGGGCCGAGGAAGAGGGGCCGAGGTGTGCACCAGCGTGCTTGAGCCCCACTGCCCAGGAGGCTTTGGGGGAATGAAGACCTCTGGCAGTTGATGCTGGGGGCCACCAGGAGCCTGGGTCAGGCCAGGGCAGCGTGTGGGGGTCCCAGGCTTGCATGCGAAAAGTGCGCACGGAAGGTTGTGCTCTTGGAAACGTGGTTGGGATGTGGCAGGGGTTACTTCCTAGGAGACTTGGGAGCTCTCTGGAGAGGAGTGATAGAAAAGGGAGTGACAGGGCTGACTGAGGGTACATATAAAGCTGGACATCCTCCTCTGGGCTCCGGAGACAGAAGCCGCTTGGGGACAGCGCAGCCGCAGCGGGCGGTGGCCTCTGACCACCCGCCACTGGGCTCGGCCGCAGGCACGGTGGCAGCGACGGCCGACGGCAGCGGAGCCCCCGCCACACGCCCGGCAGGCCGGGCCCGGCTCAGGCTGCGGGGACAGGGGGCCTGGCGGCCAGCTCGGTGCCGAGGCTCCTCCGGCTGCAGGCCGCGGCGAGGCCGTGGACGGTGCTGAGCGTGGAGGGGACGTTGGCGCGGGCGTGAGCGCCAGGGAGCCCGCAGCCCCGTCAGACGGGTGGGGCCCGGAGGGGCAGAGGCAGCCGGGGCCAGCCCGGGGCTCTGCCCCAGAGACCCTCGGACCCTGCTCCTGCCCTCCGGGGAAGAAAGCAGCAGCGCCGCGGCCGACCTCAGGGCAGACGCCACAGGCTTCTCCGAGGCCGGGCCCCCGGGCCCTAGCCCACCCAGGACGGGCAGCGGGCTCGGGCCAACCTCTCAGACAGCTGTGATGCCGGGGGCCGGCACTACTGGCCCGTGCTGTACCCCCACTCCCGCCGCCCGGCACCCCCAGCACCTCCAGCTGCGGTGAGTCGGATCCCGGCCACTGCTCCAGGCCCTCGGAGGCGGGACGGCGCCATCTTGGCCTTTTGTTTAGGCCTCTTGGACGCTGTGGACACTGGTGAGGTAGCCGGTGGTCTGGAGGGCTCCTGGTTTCCCTGTTTGTTAACAAACCCCCTGTTGTGCCCTGGCTTGTCCGCCACCTGGCCCTGGCCACTGTCCTTTGGAGGCCTGGCCCCTCTTCAGTGCCTCGGCAGCGAGGGCGTGTATCTAGGCGGGGTGGGAAGGCAGAGGGGGCAGAGGCTGCCTCGGGGCGCTTGGGCTGGGGAGGACAGGCTGGCTCCTGCCCGCCCCTCTCTGCCCCGCTCTTCGTGGACCCACGGGGAGCTCACGCTTATGGCAGGAGCTGGAGCGCGGCGGGGGCTTGCACTATCCCGACTGGATGTCGGCCAGTGAGACCTGTGGACGTGACACTGCCTCCCCCTGCTCTGGGCACGCCAGGAGGACCCTGAGAGGCCCCATGGGGCAGTGGGTGGCGTGTTGGAGGGCCCCGGAGCACAGCCTGCTGCCTGCGTGTCTCCTCTGCCCTCGCCACCAGGCACAAGCAAGCCGCCTCGTCGCCGGCGTGCGCCGGGGCTTAGCCGTGGCCCTGCCGTGTGGCTGTGCTGGCCATGGCACGGGCGCTGGTTAGCGCGAGAGGGTGGCTGGCACCTGAGGAGGGCCGGGCCCTGGCAGATGCCAGCAGGCGGCTGGGCGGTGCTGGGCTCACCCGACCTGTGTGTGGCAGAGCCTTCGTGGAGTTCTCCCGGAGCCCAACGGAGCGCGTCAGGACGCTGCCCGCCGTGTACATGGCCGTGAAGATGGCGCAGCTGAAGGTCTCCCTGGACCTCGGCGTCCACTCAGCTGAGGAGATCGAGGGGAAGGTGCAAGGAGGGGCGGTGGCCAAGCTGAGGAACACGAGGTGCGCAGGGCTAGCCCGTCTTCCCACGTGCGGCGTGGCTCGTGACTGGGTCCCCTTCCTGCCGCCTGTGACCTGTCCAGCTGTGGGAGGAACGGGGGAGCCCCTCATGCTGCTGCTGTCTCGCTGCGAGCCCGTGACCCCCGCTGCCCCCCCGCCGCCGGGTCTGCGCAGCGTGGGGCCTGCGGGCCTATTCTCAGCGGGGGGCTCCGGCTGCAGCAGCCGCACCCCTGCTGGTGGGGGGCAGGCGCTCCGCTCCGCAGCACACCCCCAAAGGGGCCGCGTGCTCGGCACCATCCCCCAGGGCAACTTAGGGAGCTCCTGTTACGGTCGGGGGAGCCAAGTGTGTCATCCCGGCGTAGGGTTTTCGCCTCTGCCAAGCTGGCCTGGATCAGCTTTTATTTTTCTCACCTCGTTGGGGCGACGTTGGTGTGCAGCACGGGGTGTCGCCGCCGTCCTCGCCCGGCCTGCAGGCTTCTGTGGCGAGGTCTCCCTGGGAACGCGGGGTTCAGGTGGTGACTCGGTATGTGACGTCGCCTGGGTGATCCTTCCGTCCTTGTTTCCAACCATGGTGACAGGGTGAACGTGGACTTCCAGAAGCAGACGGTGGACCCCGTCCAGGTCTCGTTTAACGGCCTGGACAGATCCCAGGTGGTCACGGATCTCCTGCTGACAATCGACGTTACGGAGGTGAGAGCGGGGAGGGTGGCTGTGGGCGGGCTGGCAGCAGCCCTGTGCTGGTACGTGACCCGAGCGCTGACGGGAACTAGCCCTGTTTGTTTCGGGTCAAAGTTCAGCCCTCAGAATACCGGGCACCTCGAGGCACGGTGAGCGCTGACGGTCACCACGGCGACGCCTTCCCGGTCAGTTGCACTGGCGCCGCGGCCCTCGGGCGGCTTATCAGAAAGATCTGTGTTCGTGTGTGCCAACGGGCCGCTGCCCGGGAAGGACGCCGCTGCTCCTTGGAGGGTGCCCCCGTGGGGACCCTGCGGCTGGCGGGCGGGTCTCTGGGCTCAGGGAGTCGAGGCTGCCGCGGTTGTGCGGGAGGTGGCAGATGCGGGTCACTGTTGGGGGGGGGGCGGCCGCAGCGCTGGCGGGCAAAGGCTCCTTGGTGGCGGCCCCTGCCAGCGGGCTCGGCCCCCGAGTGCGCCGACAGCAGAGCTTAAAAAGGGAAAACGGGACTGGGCTGTTGGGGGACTGCACTGTTAGGAAACTCGCTAAAAACACTGTTCCAGCCTGCGCCGTCCCCAGCGCATGGTGACACGGCTCGGGGCCTCTGCAGGGTCAGCTTCCGGGCCTGGCCGCTTCCTGCAGGCTCAGCCCATCCGAGCAGCACCAGTGTCGTGTCGCCCTCTTCCTTGGGGACCTTCTTGCCCGCTCCCGTCTGCAGGGGCCTCCCTGGCCTGGGCTCTGTCCTCGGGGGTGGGGTACGGCCTTGAGGGTCTCTGCAGCCGCCCCGCACATGGGCTTCGCCCCTTCGGCCCCCGGGCGTGGTGGCCACCGCGGTGGGGCATGGCACTGGGCGCAGGGATGCGTGTGGGGACGCTGTGCCGGTCGCCTTCCGTCTCTGCATGCCGCTGCTTCCCCTCCAGGTGGTCGAGGTGGGGCACTTCTGGGGCTACAGGATCGACGCGAAGAACTCGCTGGTTCTGAAGAGACTCACCGCCGAGATAAACCGACTGACGCTGGCGCCTCTGCCCGTCCACCCCCACCCGGACCTGGTCTGTCTGGCGCCTTTCGAAGACTGTGACAGAGAGAGCTACTTCAGAGCGCAGATCCTGTACGTCTCCGGAAACTCTGCTGAGGTGTGTTTCCGGTCACGGATGTCTCGGGCAGGAGCGAGCCCCACCAGGCACAGTCCAGGGCGTCTGTCCTCCTGCGTGGAAGCCGCACCTGGGACAGCGGGTTGTGCGGTGACCTGGTCGCCCCCCAGGGACGGGAGCGCTAAAGCCCAGCCCTCAGGCTGGCTGCCCCCCAGGTGTTCTTCGTGGACTACGGCAACAGGGCCCACGTCGACCTGGACCTCCTCATGGAGCTGCCCTGCCAGTTTCTCAAGCTCCCTTTTCAGGTGAGGTGGGGCTGTCCCCCCGGGGCTGGAGGTGCCCCAGCCCGCGCCCGCCCTCAGCCCCGGCCGAGCGGAAGGGACTCGTCAGCCGAGCCAAGCGTGGCCTCTGCTTTCCCACCAGCTCGGTGCTGTGGAGATGCCTGCAGGCGTGGGGCTTGGGGGGGCTCTTTGGCCCGGCAGCGTTTCTGGTCCCGCGGGAGGGTCCTGGCAGCGCCGAGACCGGAAGACGTTAGGTGGCCTGAGACGCACCCCAGTGGAAACAGGCTAGAGTCGCTCTCGACTGCTTTGTTGTGGGAAAGCAAAGCCGAGTTTCTTTGCCTAGGACATTCCCCTCCTGGATTCGGGGGGGCCTTTGGGGGAGCCCCGCGCAGGTGCGACAGCCGTGAGGTCCGCGGCCAGGCTGGCTCAGCGCGCCCTTCTGCCGCAGGCGCTTGAGTTCAAGCTCTGCAAGATGCGGCCGTCGGCCCGCTCGCTGGTGTGCGGGGAGCGCTGGAGCAGTGGGGCCGGCCGGCGCTTCTGCTCCCTGGTGCGCGGCTGTGCGCTGCTGGTGAAGGTCTTCTCGGTGGTGCACGGTGTGCTGCACGTGGACGCCTTCCGCTGCTCGGGCCCCCAGGACACCACCAGCATCAGGGACGTGCTGGTCAGGGAGGGCCACGCCGAGCTGGCTGAGGAGTCCTACGAGTCCAAGGTGCGCTGGGCCGGCGCGGGCGCCCTCGAGCGGGTGGGGGCGCGGGCCGTCCCGAGATGGGCAGTGCCGGCGTGTTTCGTAGGCTTCCTGTTTGTTTTTTTCTTCTTGGGGTCAAACCTATGTTTTGCTTTTATGTTTTGTGTCTGAACTTGAGAGGAAGAAAGATGTCAAGGTGTAGTTGCCTAATGGAAATGATTAAGTAGTTTTTCCGATTATTTAGACACTTCAAAACTCTGCAAGAGTTTCTCTACAGCTCCCTCGGAGGCTGTTTTTGTCGCCACGGGCTGGACAGGCCAGGCCGGGCACCGGGGCCCTGGCGACTGCGGGCGGTGAGGTCCACATGTGGGCCTGCTGCTGGGCCTCCTTTGTTGGCTTTGGAAGGGCTTGGTAGTTCTGTCTGGTGCTCTAGAGGCCTGCCGACCAAGTAAGAGCGAGGCCGTGCCCCGAAATCATTTGGGTAATGGGGGCGAAGTGCTTCACACGATCTTTTCTTTCAGCCAAACGATCTCTTCTTGTTTTGTCCAGCAAAGCCACGAAGTCCTCAAGGGCTTCTTTTCCAAGTCAGCGGCCGGCATGGCTGGTCTGTCAGCGCTGTCCCCTGTGAAAGACGACGACGAGCGGGGCCTGATCCGCCTCCTGCTGGACAGCCTCGCCTCCAACAGGCTGGGTGCCCCCCGCTGCAAGGTGCCGGCGCAGGCGCTGGCTGAGAGCTGGCACTGGCGCTCCCTGCTGGCTCTGAGCTGTTCCTTTCTCCCAGCAGAGACTTTGGGAGGACGAGGTTGGGGGTGGTGTAGACGGGCTGCCTGTCCTTACGCCCTCCCTTCCGAGGCTGGCGCTGTGTCCGGTGGTGCGGCGCGGGGTGTCCTCTGCAGCTGCCGCTGTGGCTGTGGTGCTGCTGGCGGGGCCCTCCTGTCCTGTCCTCCTGCCCTCCTGTCCTGCGCTGGCGTGCGCAGAGGAAAGGGGGTGCCAGCGCTGCGGGGTCTGGCGGTGTTTCCTGCCTTGGCCAGAGTTTCTTAAAAACGTGTCATTGGGAAGCGCTGGTGAAGCCTTGAAGGACTCGGCTGTATTCCAGAAAAACGCTCTAGAGGCTTCTTCCTGCTAACCTGGGGACCTGGTGACTGGGATGGGACCTTTTGTTAATTGGTTTTGGATTTTAAAAGTGGGCGCGAGGCGGGTCCTGCGCGGTGACGGCGGTGTCCCCTGCACAGGCCGTCGTCCACGGCCCTTTCAGCCCCTACGAGCTCAAGTGCCACAGCCTGACCCGGGTGTCCAAGTTCAGGTGAGGCCGCGCCCCCACCGCCCGTGTTGGGCTCCCCCGCGGAAGCCGGGGCGTCCGCCGCCTCCCTGCCCGGCAGCCCAGCCCCAGCCCGAGACCACTGCGTGAGGGCCGCGTGCAAGCGCCTCCTTCAGACACGCCGCTCCCCACCCTGCCCGGCTGCTGCTCACAGCCAGACCGGGCCGCGGCTGCGCTCTAGGGACAGTGTGTAGTCGGGGCGGGGTGTCCCCAGGAGAGGGTCGCATGGGGAGTAGGCGGGGGAGCCGGGGATCACGGGCCCGGGGGGCGCGGGGCTGGCCGGAGCACGAGAACATTGTGAGCGCGTCCGGGGGCCGCTGCTGTGAGCCATGGGCTTTCGTGGTGAGGAAGCCCCAGCCTGAGGGAGGCGGAGGACCTCACCCGGGTACAGGGGTGTGGGGTCTGGGCCGCGTGCACGTGGCAGGGGCCTGACCTCGAGGGTCTGCACGGCGATGAGCGTGGCAGGACCAAGGATGGGGGAGCAGGGGCTGCCACGCCGCGCAGGCCGGGGGGCCTCATGGGGCGTGGTTCAGGCTGTCAGGAGGCAGTTGTGCACTTAAAATCACCTCTTTTCTTCATGGGGATCCCCGCCGCCTCAGGGGCACCCGGCGGTGGCCCCTCCTGGGGCTGGGGTGGGGTCCCCACTGGAGCACAAACCCGCTCCTCCCTGGGCTGACTGCTAGCGCCTGATGCCCCGGCTGGGGTTGGCAGGGTGCTGGGGCAGGAGCCTGCTTCGGGCGTGCCCGAGGGACCTCTGGGACCGCACCTGGTGGGAGGGACTGTGGCCCAGGCTGCGCCCCGCCCTGTCCCCGGGCATGCCCGTGCCAGCCCGGTGGAGCCAGCCACTGGGGCCGCGAGGGTGGGCCGAGGGGGGTTGGGGCTCCCACTGCTGCCCATCACCAGTGTGGGGTGACCTGGAAAGGCCCGTCACGGGCCGTGGCTACTTCCCAGGTGCGTGTGGATCGAGAAGGAGAGCATCAACTCCGTCATCATCAGCGACAGCCCCGAAAACCTGCACCAGAGGATGCTGGTCGCGGCCTCGCTCTCCGTCAACGCCACTGGTGAGAGCTGCCCTGCAGCGCCAGCCCGAGCCCGACGCCCACTCACCGCGTGGCTGAGGGCAGAGCAGGCCGGTCCCCTGGCCCTGGGACCCTGGGGCCTGACGGGGGGGGGGGGGGAGTCGCCAGGCCCAGGCGCCACCCCGGGGGCAGGCTCCGCTTCCTTAGCACTTGCTGGGCTCGGCAGGGGTCGGGCGAGGCGGCAGGCCCGGTCTTTGCTCCGCAGGGTCCACCATGCTGCTGAGAGAGACCTCGCTCCTGCCCCACGTGCCCGGCCTCCCCGCGCTGCTCAGCATGCTCTTCGCCCCGGTGACGGAGCTGAGGTGCGCGGGCCTGCGGCCGCTGGGAGCCCAGTAGAGCCGGTGTGTCGGGCCCGCGGCGCCGGTCGGGCCCGGCTGGGTGTCTCCCGCCTCTGCAGAGAAAGAGTTGACGGAAACGGACCACGGCCCGCCCGGCGTGGGGCGTCCCCTGCGGCTGTGGTCAGGCCGAGGTGGCCGCCCTTGCTGCCGTGGGCTCGCTGGCTGGCCTGTGCGTGGTGTGCGGGCTGAACGGCCGTCTCCGGGCGCAGGCGCTGGGGCGGGGGCCCCTGTGTGTGGAGGGGTTGCTGCGCGAGGCCGTCAGGTCCGCTGCAAGAGGGTAGCGCTGAGGGAGGTGCCCTGCTCCTGGACCATGGGCCGCTGGGGCCCCCGGAGGTGCGGGGCTGGACACAGGCGGAGCTTTGCTCTTCAGAGGCTGCCGGGTGCGAGGAAGTGCCTGGACCTCACCTGCGCAGGGCCGGCCCCAGACGGGCTGTGGGCCGCCTCGGTGCTGGCAGGTGACGGCGTCCCCGCTGGCGTGGCTCTGCCCGAGGCTGCTTGGAGCCCGCCGTTGGGTTCCGGGACATCAGGTGCTGTTGTCCCTTCAAAGACCATGTGCGTGAGTTTTTTTCCATCAAAACACGGTACTTTGAAAAGCCCAGGCAAACCTGCCAGGGCAGAGCGGACGCGGTGACCCTTCCCCGCTCTCACGTGGGGCTGCCCGGCTGCGGCGTCTTCCCGCAGGCAGCAGCTGCAGGCCCCGGAGCGCTCCTGGCGCATGTCCCGTGTCCGCTGGCTGCCCGCCTGGGAGGCGGCAGTGTGGACAGCACGCTGGCCCCGGCTGGCCCCGGTAGCGCCTTTGCGGCAGGCGGGTGGCACCGCAGCTCGGCGCAGGCGCGGACAGCCGGGGAGGTGCGGGGCTGGGCGTGGCGCAGCCGCCTCAGCCGAGTGGTAGCGTCGTGCTCAGCAGGGCTGGGGTGTCGGTGCTTAGACCCACTGCTGCTCCGGGTGACCGCGTGGCGACGCCGGCCCTGCTCGGGCAGAGCCGCGCAGTGGCAGGGCTGGGCGCGTCCTGGCTGGCCGCTGAGCAGGGTGGGCGCCCACAGGGCCTGGAAGGGTGGCTGTTGTGTCCCTGGGCCGTGTCTGGGGAGCCCGCTGCTCGCAGCGCCGCTTGTCCACGCCCTTCCTCGGCTGGACTCGCCTCTGCCCGCCCCTGCCCTGTGGGCGCTTCCACCTCGTCTGTTTGGGTCTGCGGGGTGGCCTGAGTGCGGTCACAGACAGAGCCCCCCGAGGAGGCTCAGGCTGGCGCTCGGAGGCCGCACGCAGCCTTGAGGGCAAGAGCCCAGCTGAGCGCCGCTCCCGGGGCTGCATCAGCCAGTGGACGGCGCAGCTGCTCATGACCTTGGTGGCCCACTGGTGCGCTGTCTCCGCGGGAGGCTCTGTGTGGCGGACGCCGTGACCAGCTCTGCCTGAGCCGTGTTCTCGGTGCCCGGCTTGAGCATCTGAGTTGTGGGGGTCTCTGCTTGGGGTGGAGGGGCTTCTCTTAGCCCTATTAGTGAGTGTGTAGGATTCAGGCCCGGGCCAGCTGTAGGGTTCTCCACGCCACGTCTGTCCCGAGAGGCTGCCAGGCGTGGGGTGGGGTTCCCCAGTGGGTGGCCGTGGCCTTGGGGGCTCCGTGGAGCTGCGCCTGCCGGCCTGCTGGCCCTAAGCACCGGGGGCCCCAGAGGCCCGCGCGGGCATTCGGCGGCCGGGCCTGGGCGGGGGCTCGCTGGTGGCTCGGGCCAGGCCGCAGAGCGTGGGTGCTGGCCCACTGGGGCGGGGGTCACGGCGTCCGGGCAGCGAGCGCCTCACCGGGGCTGAGGCTGCGGTCGCACACGGCAGGTTCCTGCGGGGAGGAGCCGGGCGTCCCCCGGCGACCTCTGCGCCAGGCGCTTCTCGCTGCTGCAGGGTTGCGGCGGGTCCGAGGCAGGGAGCTGGGCGATGTGCTCTGACGTCCGCAGCCGCGGCCAGGCGTGGGGTCCGTGTGTGGGCCCGTCCTGCTCCCGGCGTGCAAGCGGAAGGAGGATGCAGAAGCGAAGCTGGCGCCTTTGGGACGGCCAGGGTCTGGGCAGGTTTAGTCGCCCGGTACTTGGAGTGTGGCGGTGGCGGCGGGCAGCGGGCGGCGACCTGGGGCCGGTAACTCCCCAGATTCCCGTGCAGGGTGGACCGGGGCGGAGCCTGCTACGTGGGAGTTCTCTGCGGCCTGGGCTGGAACCCCGCCACGCAGACGCCCGTGCTGCCGGAGCACGACATCGAGCTGGCGTTCGACGTCCAGGTCAGCGTGGAGGACATCATGGAGGTGAGGCCCGCGGCCGGCCTGGGGGGTGGGGCCCCGCGCCCACACGCTCAGGCGGACTTGGGCGTTGCCGTCGCTGCCGCGCACCCCGCTGCACTCCTCCTTTGGGGGTGGCTCCCAGCAGGGGGCTCTGGGCAGCCGGCTTCTCGGGGTTTCTCCAGGTCCCGGAGGCGCCGGGGGCAGAGGCACAAGCCCTGGGTGGGGGTGGGGCCGCTGAGGGTCTTGGCCGCACCTCGGCCCACGTCGGGACCCCGCACGGTTTTTTGTGCTTTGTCGTCGTCGTCGCTTGTCACTGCTGGTGTAAGTTGGGACAGCAGTCGCTGCTGCTGTTTGCGCCGCCTGGACAAACTCACGCCTGTTGCTGGTCGTGGGGAGCACGCTGCCGGGCTGGGGCACAGTTGTGGGCGCAGGAGACCAGGCCGCCCTCTCTTCACAGATCAACATCCTCCGAGCTGCGGTGAACAAGCTGGTGTGCGACGGGCCCAACGGGCTGAGCTGCCTGGGGCCGGAGAGGGTCGCGCAGCTGCAGGACAGCGCCCGCCAGAAGCTGTTGGGGTGAGCCAGGCACCCCCAGGGGCCGTCCCTGTGGTGCGGGAAGTGGGCGCTGCACTGCAGGCCACAGGCCGACGGAAGGCAGCCGGCAAGGGCCCTTCGCAGCCTGGACACGCCGTCGGGAGATGGGGGCCTGGGGGTGGAGACCCGTGGGGGCTGCCCCCCAGTGTTCCCCAGGGCAGGGGCAGGGCTGGCATCCAGGCCTCCCTCCCCCGTCCCTCTCCCCGCTTGCTGTATCAAACACAGCGGCTCCCGGGCGGTGCCCTTTTCAAGTTTCTGGGACTTGTTCCGGGGCCTGAGGTGCAGCCTTTCCCGGGGTGCCCTCCGCTCCCCGGAGAAGCAGGCTTGTCTGTGGGGCTCTTGGGCTGCGTCCGCGCCTGGTGTCCTCAGCGCTGCCCTGAGGCCCTGTCGCCCCGCGTTGCGTGCCGCCCGGCTCTGCTGCCTCCTCTCAGCCTGCTCCTCGCCTGCCCGCTGCTCACCCGAGCCTGTGCGGCTCGCGCGTGGCCCTCCGTGGTATGGCACTGGGGTGGTGGCCCTTGTTCCCCGAGTCCCGCCGTGCCTGTTGGGCCACGCTCTCCGGGGGTTTGGTCCTGGGTCCCTGCAGGGGTGGGAGCAGCCCAGGCGCCCCTGGCCCCATCGGCAGCGGTGCGCACACAGTGGCGCATCCGGCTGCTGTGCTTCCCGGGCCCCCAGAAGCTCCTTTGATGACCTGTCTGGGGGTGCTGCTGGGCGCGGGGAGCGGCGAGGCGCCCCCCTTCCCTGGCCAGGGCTCGGCCCTCCCAGCTGAAAGCGTCTGCAGCTTGTCGTGGCTGCTTGCAGCGGGCGGGGCCCCTTGGGCCGGGGCGGCCTCGGGGTGCACAGGGCGGCGCCTGTCGGGGGACGCTCGTCCGCGCTGCTGTTCTGAGCGCGCAGTGGGCCGCTCTTGGCGCATTGAGAACGCTGTGGTCGCTTTCCTGAGGGAGGGCGGGGACGGACGTCTTCCACGTCGGTCTTGTCTTCATGGCTGACGTGATTAAGACGTCTTCACTTTCTCTTTCAAATTTTAGTTTGTTCTGTCAGTGGAAGCCGAGAGAGAAAATTACCCCCAGGTGGCACGAGCGGCCGTATGAGTGGAATCAGGTGAGCCCGAGGGCCCGGGCCGGGCTGCCTGCCCGGGCTGCTGTGGAGCTGACTGTTCCTTGCCCGCCAGGTGGACCCGAAGCTGGTCATGGAGCAGGAGGAGCAGGAGGGCGGCCACGGCAAGAGCACCTCCCTCTACCAGCTGCACAAGCTGGTCGTGCTGGGCACCTGAGCCACCTCGGGCGCGGAGGAGGACCGGGCTCCCCTGCGGCGCCGCTCACCCCGGGTCTGGCGCCGGCACTGCGGACCTTCTCCACTGCTGGCTCGTGGGGGCGGGGGCATGGGTTTCTGTTCGGGTGGGCAGGATCGTCTAGTTCTTTCTAGAAAGAGAGCACTGTGTTAACTGTCTTTGGGGAAGTTGTTTGAAAGAAGACTTTATCTGGAAAGAGCTCTCTCTTGCTTTGGCTTTGTCGAGGTCAGTGCCAGCGCCTTCGTGCGCCAGGAGCGTGTGCACATCTGTCCTCCCGCATCTAGGCCTGCCCCCCCGGAGACCAGGCCACCCAGTTTCCTGCCGGGGAGAAGCTGTTTTTTAAACCATGTGGCAGTCTCTAATTTTTTTTCCCTGTGGGAAGATACCTAGTTTTAGTTAAACTCACTTCAGGTCTGTGTTCAGATTTTCACTGAAATTACACTTTTCGGCCCACATGCTGGAAATCAGAGGGCATCGGGCGGGCAGTCGAGGGTGGCTGTTTCCGGACACTGAAGGCGTTAGACTAAGCTCCTGTTTCGGACAGTTTTTAGTCTCAGCCCAACAGGCCCGTTTGAGCCAGCTCATGAAGCTTTCTACAGTCGCCTCATACAGGCGGGCGCACCGGAGACGCAGTGGTGGCAGCAGGCCCACGCTGCCCCTGGCTGCCCCTCCTGCCTCTGCCCAGCCTCATGGACGTGTCCAGCCTCAGGGTGCTGGGCCATGGGCTGTGCACAGGGCTTCTCGAGGCTGAGGCGCATCCATGGCGGGCTGTGAGGTTGAGGGGTGGCTGCCTTTGTGGAGGACGTCTGTTAAGAGCCGCGTGACCGCTGCCCGTGCAGTGAGACTGCGGCGGGTGGGCGGGCAGGGCGGCCTTGGCTGTCCGTTCCTGAGCACCAAAAGGCCGGCGACCCAGGCTCTGCATGGCGGTCCAGGCAGGCGCCCCTCCATGCCCTCCCGGAGACGCCTACGCCCTGCAGTGCGCAGCTGGCAGCCTCGCGGGAAGCGCTGCCCCTGAGCCGAGCGCCCCCTTCCAGGCCTAGTGGAGACGGCTGGGCGGGGCCCTGCACTGGGCCTGCCACTGCGTCCGGCAGCCCACTCCTTGCTCCCATGTGGCATAGTCGTCGCTGCCACATCCTGGCTCTGGCGTGGGGAGTCATGGCAGTGCCGTTGCGGTTGTGCTCACCTTCGTGGGGACGCACGTTCATCCCCACGGGGAAGCGCCTCGGAATGACCACTGGGTCATGGGGGAGGTGATGCAGCCTTTCAAAGACCTGGTGTCGGATGTTAGGGCTGTGCACGGCAGTGGCCCCAGCCCGGCGTGCAGTGGCGGCAGCATTGTGCCTGTGTGAGCGCCGCGTGGTGTCGATGCGAGGGCGAGCCCCCGAGACGTGTCTCGTAGCCCACCCCCGCGACATGCTGCGTGACTGTGGATTGAGGTGGGTCTCAGTTTGTTTGGGCTGAGGGAGACAGAACTCGGAAAACAGCCTTACGTGATGCCGCCAGCAGTTACACACCACAAATCATGTAACCTAGTCAAGGTGGAAGGTTCTAGAAACAATCAAATTGTTCCAGGCTTCCGGCTGCACACTGCAGAGTGCCTGCGTTCTGGGAAGGCACGGATGGTCTCGGGCCACGGGGCAGAGGGGCGGGTGCAGGGACAGGCCTTTGCTTCCTGTGAGGTAGGTGCGCCGCGCACAGGACAGAGATGGCGCCTGAAAGCCCGTGGCTGAGGACGTGCACGGCCAGGAGGCCGCCACCTTGGGCAGCCACGTGAGGGAGGCGGTGGAGGGGCGTCTGGTTGGGGTACCCTGAGCAGGTGTCACGTCACGAGGTCCTGTGTTAGTACACAAGCATGTCGGTGTTCGGTGCAGTTACTCCTGTTTCTTGGGGTACAGAAAGTGCACCCCCGTCCCAACAGCAGGGCCTAGTCTCCAGCTCCTGGCGCCATTGAGAGCCTGTGGTCAGGCCCCACGGGGAGCGGCTGGGCAGAAGCTGCCCTGCCTCAGGTGAGCTTGGGCTCTTCCTGGGTTTGCCTTTGTGTGGGGATAATTGTCTCAGAATATTCCTTGAAGTTTCTTAGCAGAAGAGGAAGATGTGGTGATAATCTCAGAAGCCACATAAAGACGTCAGAGGAATCCTGAATTAGGCTGCCTTCAAGGCCTGCAAGTAGGAGGAGGTCTGCCAGCGCCCACGTGGCACTTTCTTAAGCTGCTCCTTGGGCCCCCGGGGCTTCTGTCAGCCCGGGGCAGCTTGGTTTCCTGGGTCAGTGGAGAAAAGACCCAGCAAGCAGCCGCACCACCCCCCAGTGCATTCCCGTGGAACTGCGGTTTCCGCAAGGCAGAAGCTTCTCTAAAGACTAGCCTGCGGGCTGTCAGTAGTAGAGCCAGCACCTAGACCAAAGGTGGTTTGGAATATTGGTGAGATGTGACAAGCCAAGAAAGAACTGCTTCAACTCTGGGCATAAAGCCTTCGGGAGTTGCAAGGTAAGAGCTTTGGTGTTTACATATCAGGCATTGGTTTGGGTTATCCTACAGTAGCTTTGGGCTAGGGATAGCAAAACTGAAGGTGTAGGCACTAGGACCACATGCCGGGGGCGGGGGCAGAAAATCTTGGAAAGGCTCAATGGCACCGTTGGGGGGGTGGGTCACAGCTGTAGCAGGCCATCACCTATGGACTGCAGTATGGCTTCCAAGCAAAACGGCGCAAGTGACACATTACACAATAGAGATGAAACCCAAGGACAGTAGAAGGAAGGTGTCATCAAAAAATTGATCATAAAAATGCTTCTAAAAGGCCAAGTGGCCATATGGGTGTTTCAATAATCACCTTTAATGGAAAAGGCTTGAACTCATTAATTTAACATATAAAAGGCTGAATGGGTTTCAAAGCCAAGTCCAGCCTTCCCGTGTTTACAGGAAGCTGCTCTTACTAAAAGAGTGCAGGCTTAAAGACTCGAAGACAATCCCACAAGTAAGAAAGGAAAACAGCAGCTATGCTAACGTCAGCTTTGATCAGACTTCCTGTCAAAGACATCACACGTCGGAGGCCACACGTCACACTTGAGGGCTGCTCCAAGGACTCACTGGTGACGTGCGCGCGTGATGGAGACCAGGACACGGAGCGCCAGCTGATGGGACTGAGAGCTGGACAGCATGGCAGTGGGCGTAGTGCCCCACTCAGCCACTGCAGCACCGTGGGATACAGTGAGTCTGCTGCGGTGAGCTGGGCAGAGGGACTCACGGACAGCGACAGAACCCTCCTTCCCAACAGACACATTGTCCTCAGGTGCATGTGGAACGTCAAAAATAGACCGATACGGAGAAAGCCGGCTGTGGCGAATCCACGAAGATGGAAGTCGTACTTACACTTCCTGGCCGTAAATCCGTCAACGGGAGGCCCCTAGCAAAGGAAAAGCTGGGAGAGCCCAGACCTGTGCAGGGCCGGGGGCTTGCTGCTGGTCACCACCGGCTCAGAGAGGAAGTGAAAACAGAAGTTACAAAGCACTTGGCACACGTGCGAGGACACAGCCAGCGGCGGGCGGAGCACTTGGGAGAGCTCGCTGCACTGCGAGGCCACGTTGAGAAGCAAGAGGAGCCCCAAGCAGGTAAGATACACCTGAAGCTGTTGGAAGGAGAACAGGCAAGACCAAAGGTTAGCAAAAGAAGGAAGTAGCGACAATTAGAGCTGAAGTAAATGAGAGAGTAATTTACCAGACCATACAGGACATCAATGGAACGAAGAGTTGGTCCTTAGAGAAGACCTAGAAATCTTTAACCACATTAACAAATAAAACAGTAAGTGGAAATGAGATTTCACTACAGATACCAAATAAATACAAAGGGTCTTAGATCACTGTGAACTAATAATATGCTAGTACATCTGCACTAATGTTGAGGAAATGGGTAAATTTTTACAGCACTAGTTTACCAAGACTGAACCAGGAAGAAACAATTTGAACAGACCCATCACAATTATGGAAATTGAAACAATAAAAAATATCCAAGAAGGGACACTTCTAACACTCTATGATGTCAACATTAGCCTGATACAAAAATGACATAGAGATCAAAAAGAAAACTACAGACCAGTATCTCTGATGACTATTGATGTAGAAATTCTAAACAAAATACAACAAAGGGAATTTAGTACGGAATTTAGTATGTCAAGTTCATGCGCTGTGACCAGGTGAGATTCAGTCTAGGGGGGCAAGGATGGTTTGATACATGTAAGTCAGTAAATCACATCAGCAAAAGAACCGTGTAATTTCAGGCAGAATTACGTCACAATCTTCTTGCCCCTCTGTTGGTTGACGACACCACACTGACGAACGAGTCGTGGAGCTGGAAACACGCAGGCAGCTGCCGGAGAGCAGGGTCCCGCTTGGCCTTTTTACTGATAGAAGAGGAAGGGATGGAGCTGGAAAAGCGCTCTCATCTGTGGTGTCGGACTGTGTGACCGCCCTCCAGGCGCTGCTCATCGGCTTGGTGACTCGGTAGTGTCACCAGGATCAAGCCCTGGGTCCCCAGCCGTGGGTCCAGTCTTACCAACAAGGCGTCCACTGATCAGCTCCTGGGATCCCTTGTCACACATCAGTCAGCGGCCCTGCAGGCGTTCCCGGTCACACCTCGTGATGCACGCCCTCCCCGGGGCGATCCAGCTTTCTGCTCTTGGTGGCTTTGAAAGGCACCTTGTGAGGTTCGGCTGCTGCCCGGGCAGTCCTGACCTTGGGCAGGATGCAGAGCTGCAAGTGAGGACAACAGGCCACTCAAGTCCGGCAGACCACACGCCTCCCACGCTTGCTGCCGTGGTTCCTGACGCCAGCCCTGCCCCTGCAGTCCGCCACCCTTCCCGGTGCTGTCCTGGCGGGTCCGGGTGTTGGGGGCAGGATGTCCGGCATCTGACTGCCCCCCATCTTTCTACATTGTGTAAACACCGGTTTGTTCATCCGCGCTCTTACTGCTCACTGGTTAGTTCCCTCTTAACGGAATGCCCATCGATGGCAGGATGAGGTTGGCGCCAGGGGCAGGCCCTGGGGCCCTGCCAGTGCCCATGGAGCTGGGCGCCCTCCCCCGGCAAAGGCAGGGGTGGGGCTGCTGGGGCTGAGCTTGTCGGGCGCGTGCCTGCGGCCGTGGTGCCCGCACCTGGGCTGCACGCCTGTGTCCCCGCCCGCCGTGGGGGCTGACCCATGGCTGTCGCCTGGGCCATGGTCCTTTGCCAGTGACCCTCCCACCAGGTGCTGGTATCACCAGCCTCCCGGGTGGCCCGGCAGCTTCCCTGCCCTTAGGCACTGCTCAAACCTCAGCCCTTCAGTCAGAACCAGAGCCGGTCACCCCCCACCCCTGCACACCTCAGGGAGAGGGCTCTGTCGCCCCCACAGAGCACAGTGGTCTGGGGTCTGCCTGCAGTGGACATGGCAGGTGGCACAGATGGTGCTGGAGACCAGGCTGCCGGCGCCACAGACCAACCCCGCCTGCTACCACCACCCCTCACCCCACTGCCCAGTTTGATGGAGGAATTGGGGCGCAGAGCTCCCCCCAGAGAGACCGCTGTGTTTGGATACCCAGGGAAGCCTGCCCGGCACCAAACACCGCTTCCGGGGAGTTGGGCAGGTGGGTGAAGGGCACGTTTGAACTGGCCTCCCACCTTCACGGAGAGTGAGGGCAGCTGGCAGGACGGACACAGGACTCCATGGGTTGTGGGCAAGCAGATGTAGAGGACACCAGGCTTTCTGGGGCCCACTAAGTGGTGTCCCCTAACTTCTTGTGGAAGCCCTGACCCCGCACCTCAGAAGGGACTGCGGCGGCGGGTGGGCCCGAGGTGCGGGGCCAGAGGGGGCCGAGGCATGTGGGCACACCTCGGGAGGCCCCCAGGCAAGGGGCGCCCTCGAGAGCCCCGCCCAGCACCTGGACAGCTGCTGCAGGCTCTGGGTCCTTGGCGCTGGCCACCAGCAAGTACCTCTGCCTTGTTCCCTCCACGGCTGCGCTCCCTGAGAGCCCGCCCCCGCCCTGCAGCGCCACCCGCCGCGCAGCCCTTCCTGGGCCTGGGGAAGCAGGCGGGCCCTCGCTCCGCCACCACCTCGAGTGGACACTGGGGGCGTTGGAGGGCAGGCTGGCGCCCCTCTGCCCGGGTGTCCTCTGGCGCTTCGACCCCTGGCCTTGGGCGGGTCACACTCCTCGGCCGCCCAGGCCCCGCCTCTAGGCAGGTGCCTCCCGGCTCTGGGCTCCTGGCAGATCCAGCTCCGCGATCGATAGGCAGGCGCTGTCCCGGGGCGGGAGACCCCCACCTCCAGGCGGGCCCGCCCCACCCCCGTTGCCCTTGGCGAACCTGCCGCTTCCCCGCAGTCCTTGCCGTCCCCACCGTCAGGCATGGCGCGCGCGGCGGGGCCCGAGCGGCGGCTCCTCGCCATCTACACCGGCGGCACCATCGGCATGCGGAGCGAGCGCGGCGGTGAGCGGACCGGCGGGGAGGGGGCCGCGCCCTGCCTCCCTCGTCGGGAGCTGAGAGGCAGCAGGCGGGACCTCACAGCCCGAGCGCTGGAACCGGGCTGTGGGGTGGGAGTGACCCCTTTCCCGGACCACCTGGTGCTCAGAGGCGCGCCCGCGGGACCCCCAGCGGCTGGGGGGGGGCGTCCTGTTGCTGCAAAATTGCAGCCTGTCACTTTGGCGCTCCTGACGCCTGGGAGGGGCTCTGGGGCAGGGGCCTTTGGTTTTCACTGCCCTGGGGTCCTTGCCCTGGCTCCAGTCCCCAAGGGGGTGACAGCTCTGCTTGGGGTGAGGGTCTTGCCACCCCCAGCTCTGCAACCCCTCTGCTCCAGGCAGGTGAGCCACCAGCAAGGGCTGAGCCCCTCAGGGAGCACTCCAGTTTGGGGGGCAGCCCTAGGAATGGGGAGGGCCGTGGCATACCCACATCTAGAACCTTCCAGCATGCCTGGGCAAGCAGGAAATGGTTCGGTGGCTGTGGGTGCCCCCGGGGCGTGACAAAGCCTCAGCCCCTTCCCTGGTCACGCTGCCCAAGGCTGCCCCCAGGAATCCCGTGGGCTCTTCCCCTGCCAGCCCCCTCGCCCTCCCCCAGCTCTCACCCCTGCTCGCTGGCTCCCATCCTGGGCTCTGCCACTGTCCACCTGTGCCTCCCAGGCCAACGCGGCCGACCCCGGTGCCCCCACGTTCTGCCATGACACCACCACTCTGGCCCCCTGGAGCACCCAGAGTGGGCGCAAGGGGCCTCGTGGGGAGGAGCAGAGCACAGGGGCTGCCCTTGGGCTAGTCTGGGCCCAGCTCGTGGCCGACCGCTCTCCCGTCCCGCCCCACACTGGTCCGAGGGCCAGGCTGCGAAGGCCTGGTGGCTCCATCCCGGCCCCCACTGGCCCCTAGAGAAAGCGGCCTCAGGCCACATGGACGGTGGTGGATGAGGGCAGGTGGGGTGAGGGGGTCGAGCCTTCCAGGGCCCCTTGGGTTCTGCCCCGGGTGCTGGGTGTGCGGTGAGCTTGGCAGCAGCCCAGTGCCCAGAAGCCAGTGCCAGGGAGACCCAGGACGGTCTCCCGTCCTTGCTGGTGCCCACAGCCTGCTCCGGCGGGGCAGGGGCGGCTCTCCAGGGCACACAGGCTGACCGTTGAGTGCGAGGCAGCCCCACAGGCCAGGGGAGCAGGGGGTGGGGGCGGGTGGTGGCGTGTGCCCCACTGGCTGAGGGCAAGGGGGCAGTTGAAGCCGGGACCCACCTGGGCATTTCCGGGGGAACAGGCGTCAATGATTAACGCGCGGCAGGCAGGCGGGCCGGCAGCGCAGGCTGTTTGGATTGTGGCTGTTCACGGCGTTTCTCACCTGCTGCAAACTGACCTGCAGGGCACGCGGCCACCACAGCCCTGGCAGGCGCAGACGGGAGGCAGAGGTCACGACGGCAGCAGCGCCCTGCCCAGCCCGCTCCCCGCCGGTCAGTGGGCCAGGGCCAGGCGCCATGAGTCCTCTGCCCGCTGAGGCCCAGCAGTGCGCGGCCCCCTGGGCAGCCGGGCCTGCCATGTGCCCTTGAGCTGCACTCCTGGCAGGCACAGGGGCGAGCAGAGCGCCAGGCCAGGTGTGGGGGGACCCGCCCCCCTGCAAGCGCCTCTGGCCTGAGCGGCTCCCGCCTCGGGCATGCGAGGGGTGGCTGCAGGGAGCGGCTGTGCCCTCGTGGCCAGGTGCCGGGCAGTGGCAGCCCGTCCGTTCAGCCTGACACAGCTCCCCTGCCCACCACGCCCCCGTCGGCTCTGCCTTGAGTGCCGACCCTCTCCCCGCAGCGCTCGTCCCCGGGAGGGGCCTGGCCGCCATCCTGAGGACACTGCCCATGTTCCACGACGAGGCGCACGCCCAGGCCCATGGGCTCCCCGAGGACACCCTGGTCCTGCCGTGAGTGTGGCTCCCGCAGACGGGGTGTCGGGCAGGGAGACAGCCAGCTGTTGGGCCGGTGGCAGCGCCGTGGTTCTCAGCCTCCTCAGAGGGCCTCGGCCAGGCCCTTCACCCTGCCCCTCCACGGCCACAGTTCAGACCTGCAGCCCTCAGGGACCTCGGCCTCCCTGCCTTGGGGGACCACAGGCCTGGGGCCTGGCCGCATGGGGCTGTGCCCAGCCCGAGAGGCGGGTGGCCCCCAGGCGGCCCTGCTTCTCCTCTGCGTGAAGGCCCCTGGCTCTCTGCTCTGGCCAGGTGCCCAATGCCCTTCACAGTGGGAGGCCGGGCCCCAGCCGCCCTCCTGGTCACTGACCCCCTGGGCCGTCCTCGCCCAGGGTCATTCCGTCAGGGAGGGCTGGGCCCAGCCTCGCTCTGAGAATCCCTGGTGACCTGTGGGACAGCCCGTCCTGCCCCTCGCTGGCCCCTCCTGGGTCATCGTCCCTGCCACTGGGATGGCAGCTGGAGGGGAGGCCAGAACCCGGACTCGGGGTGCTGAGGGTGCCTGGGCAGGCGCGTCACGGGGTCCCTGGGTGCAGGGGCTCGGCTGCAGGGAGGGGCACAGGATCCCAGGGGCCAGAGTGGGAGCCAGCCTCCCACCGCCAGGCCTGCCAGCGGCGACCAGAGGATCGTCTACACTGTGCTGGAGTGCCAGCCTCTCTTCGACTCCAGCGACATGACCATTGCCGAGTGGGTGCAGATTGCCCAAACCATCGAGGTAGCGGCCGAGGGCGGTCCGGGCATAGGATGGGGCTGCGGGTATGGGCGGGGCTGGGGTGTGGGCGGGGCTGGTGGGTGGGCGGGGCTGGCAGGTGCGCTGTGCCCACTCTGGACAAGAGCGCCCAGGGTCCGTGCGTGCTCTGCCTGTCTGACCGCAGGGGCTTCAGGGAACGGCCACTTCAAGAGCTCTTGGGTCGCTTCTGCTGCAGAGCTTCTGAAGCCCCTCTCGCCGATGCAAGCTAAAGTGAGGGCAGTGTCCACTTTCAGACAGCCGCAGGGCCAGGCGCCCTGGTTGTTCGTGGCCTGCTTAACCCAGCTGGCAGCCTGGGCGGGGACTGATGAGCCTCATGCCTGATCCTGTCCCTCTGCCCACCTCATACTCACTGTGGTTGGGGCCTCCTGGCCCAGATGAGACGCAGACCCTCTGGGGGTGTCGGGGCTTACAGCGCAGAGTGTGGACACCTCATGCTCTATGGGTCAGTGCCCCGCCTGGCCAGCTTTCCACACTATCCACACATCGCCGCAAGCACCTGTCCTGCACAGCTGACCCTGCGCTGCCTCCGCTGGGTGGGGCCCCCCCACCCCTCTGGCCCACTCTCCCCCACCCCCCTCAATACACCTTGCTCCTCAGGGCTTTTCCGCCATGACCCCCTTCCCTGGCAGCCGTGGGGACAGGCCCTGGCCATGTGTGTCCCCTCACTGAGCACCTGGGACAGTACCACCCTGCGCCTGGCCCTCGTGCCCCCAAATGGGGCCACTGGCTGCCACTGGGCAGGTCCATGGTGTGTGACCCGGGGCCAGGCAGTCTCCTGGTGTGGCCAGCACGCTGTGCCCAGTGCTGGGTCTGCAGTCCTGCCGCAGGGCGTCAGACTCCCGCTCCCAGGGCCCAGGACCGCCCATGGCTGAGCCCCATGTGGCCAGGAGAGGGCACCCCCGCCCACCCTGCAGCTCAGCGCGGCTGTTCAGGCCCAGCTCGGTCTGGTTGTGGGGGCGCCTGGGCCCTCTGAACTGTGCTCCCCACAGCCACAGCCAGAGTCAAACCCGGTGGCCCGCTGGGAGGAGGTGGCTGGAGGGCAGCCCGTGTAGCCGCCCCACTCGGCCGGGGCCGGCGGGTGGGGAGTGTGGGCTGTGGCAGCGTCCTGGTGCAGCACTGGGTAGGCCCTGCCCGTGCGCCCACCTGCAGGCCCATCCCCGCTGCTTCCCAGCTCCCCTGCCAGCTCTCAGCAGCCTGACCCTACACTGAGTTCTGGGGTAGCCCCCCAAGACCAGCATTCCCGGGCGCCCTGATTGGGCAGTGCCTAGGAGGACACTGGCCTGAGGTGTAGAAGGGGATGCCCATATCCTGGGAGTGCTGGGGACCCCATCCCTGGCACACTGAGGGGCGCAGATCTCAGAGCCGGGTGGGGGAGCGTCGCGGGGCTGGGGCAGGAGGCCCGGCAGGGCTCCCTTTCCAGGGAGGGCTTCTGGTCAGGGTGACCCTGCTCCCCGCCGCTTTGGGCCCCCTTTCCTCGCTCCCCGGCAGTGCGGGGGCCCAGCCCTGGGCCCGAGGGGCAGGGCCAGGCGTCTGAGTGCTCACCCTGCAGAGCCACTACGACCAGTACCACGGCTTCGTGGTCATCCACGGCACCGACACGATGGCCTTTGCCGCCTCCGTGCTGTCCTTCGTGCTGGAGAATCTGCAGAAGACTGTGGTCCTCACCGGCGCCCAGGTGCGCGCCTGGGGCTGCCCTGCTGCTCCCGGGCGGCGTCTCCTCTGTCCGCGCAGGGCCCGGTGCCTGCTGGGACAGCCCTGCCCACCTCCCGCCATTTTTCCCACGGCGGCGCCCGTCAAGCCGGTCCGGGGCCCAGTGATGCTCAATGCTCTGGGGAAGCCGCCTGCCGTCCCCGAGGCCCGGGTGTGCGGCCCCCACTCCAAGGCCCCGGCCACGCCCGCCTTGGAGCCCCCGTGAGGAAGGGGCCCGCCCCTGCCGACCGCTGGCCTCAGCCGTGCCCATGCCCACAGGTGCCCATCCGCGCGCTGTGGAGCGACGGCCGGGAGAACCTGCTGGGCGCCCTGCTCATGGCCGGCCTGTATGTCGTCCCCGAGGTAGCCTCCGGTGGGTGTCTGGGAGGGCAAGGGGAGGGGGGCGGCCGCGCGTCCCCGCTGTCTGCGGCTGCGCGCCCTGGAGGCCTCCCGTCTCGGATGCGCGTGGAGCCGCGCTGCCCGGCCCCTCTCGCACGGCCACTCGGGGCACTTCCTGCCCCTCGCGGCCTGTGCCCAGGCCCCCAGGAGCAGCCCTTGAGGCGCCTGCAGGCTGGGGGTGGATCCGGGGGCCCCCACTCCTCTGAGCAGGGCCCAGCAGGGGCATGGGCACGTGGGGAGGGGTCTCCCTGCACCCCAGGCTGGGGCCCCAGGGGCTCCCAGAGGAGGGGGGCAAGGGGCAGGTGGACGGTGGTGCCCTCACTGGCCAGCCCTGCCCGGCTCTCCCCAGGCCCCACAGGCGGCTGCAGGGCTGGGACGGCCGGGGCAGCTGGGGCTCCCCAACACTGAGCCACCATCCCCCCTGGCCGCAGGTCTGCCTATTCTTCCAGAACCAACTGTTCCGGGGCAACCGGGTGACCAAGGTGGACTCCCGCAGGTTCGCAGCCTTCTGCTCCCCCAACCTGCCCCCCCTGGCTGTCGTGGGGGCTGACGTCACAAGTAAGCCGAGCGCGGGGGCGGGGGGGCGGGCGGGGCCGCGGGCCACTGCCGGCACCAGTGGGAGCCCTGGGTGCAGGGGGGCCCCCAGCGAGGGCGGCTCGGGGACCCGTCCTCGTGTGTCCCCCTCCCCAGCACCTCCTGGTTTTGGGGGACCCCAGGTTGTGGCTCCTAGAGCTTGCAGGAGTCTTTGCCCTCGAGCTGGGCGTGGCGTGACCCTGTGTCCAGCCCAGATCCCTGGCCAGTGCCCATGCCCTGGAGCTGCCCACCCCTCTCCACCTTCGCAGCTCTTTGTCTCAGGCCCCTGCTCACAGCCACAACGCCTGGTGGCGCCCCTGCCCGCCTCAAGTCTGCTCGGCTGGCTGGGGCGTCGGGCCCGAAATTACAGGGTGCGGCCGGCGCTGATTGGGGCCCGCACGGGCCCTCCCCTGTCCCAGGAGCCAGCCCCACGCGGCCGGTCTGGAGCAGCCCTGGGCTGATGGTGACACGGGAACTGTCCCCCCACCTCAGGAGGCTGGGGCTGGCCTCTCTGGGGGTCCCGGGGCCCCAGGCCTGGCTCGTACCTGGTTCTGGGCAGCCTCGGCCGGGCCCTTCCTGCTGTGGCCCACGGGCCCGCCCAGACTCGTGGTCTCTCAGATGGGCCGCACAGCGGTCACTGCCCCCTCGAGGCCACAGGCCGGCCGGTGTGGGAGGGGAAGGGCTGGCCCCAGACTCTCCTGAGCCCTGCTGAGGGGCCTACCCCGCCCCTCGGGAGGGGGCGCTCGGGACCTGCTGGGCCCTGGCGGTGTCTGCGGCTCTCCTCGCTCTGGGGCAGGGCTCGCGGTCACGCTGGTGGGCGCGGCGGGGCCCAGTGCAGGCCGATGGGGTGGCTGCTCGGAGAACACGGCCCAGGCCCAGGGCCACGGGCGCCCGCTGTCCAAGGCTGGGACACGCCGATGGTGCCCGCCCCGCCTGTGCTCATCGCCCTCCCCGAGGGCCTTTCCTCCCCGCCCCCACCCGCCGCGTCCTCTGAAGCCCGGCCGGGCGGCCGTGAGGGCTGACCGGCTGCACCGCGGGGCCCTGCCGGCGGGGGGAGGGGGGCGGCACCGGGGCTGGAGGGGGCGGGGTCTCGGCTGGCCGGTGCCCTGACCGCAGCCCCGCCCCTCTGTCCTGGCAGTCCGCTGGGAGCTGGTGCGGAGGCCGCGTGGGCCGGCCCGGCTGGTGGTGCACAGCGGCATGGAGCGGGACGTGGGGCTGCTGCGCCTCTACCCGGGCATCCCCGCCAGCCTGGTAGGGCCCGCCCCCGCCCCGCCCCCGCCCCCCAGGCCCCAGGCCCCAGCACTAGGGGGCGCCTTATGTGGCGCCCAGCCCCCGCGTCCCGGGACCTGCGCTTCCTTCTGCGGCGGCTTCAGCCCAGGGGCACCAGTCTGTGGTGTGGCCTCCCCAGGCCTGAGACCTGCGCTGGACTTGCCCCGCGGGCGTCCCCAGAGCCGGGCGAGGTGGCCAGGCCGTGTGCAGGGGCCCCACCCAGCCCGTCCACCCTGAGGTCTGGCTGAGGGTTGGGTCCGGCGGCCACGAGGCCGGGCTGGCTTCACGTGGGCGGCCGCTGAACCAGCGCTGGCGCCTCTGGGGTGTCTGGAGGGTGCGGCGGGTGGGCGGGGCGAGGGCTGTGGCCCCGCCCCCAGCCCAGGCGAGGCCCCCCGCGCTGGACGGGGACCCGGGCTTGGCCCACTGGGTGCCAGGGGCCGGGGCCGGGTCTCCAGGGGTCCCGGGTCATTGGTCTCAGCGGGGTCCTGGGCCTCGGTGGGGACGGGCCTGGGCTCCCCCCGGGCACTGCCTGGAGAAGCAGGGCTGAGCTGGGCTCCTGCTGTGGGGGCGGCCCAGGTCAGGCGCTCACGCTGGGGCACCCCGGGGCCGGTCTGGGGCCACCTGGGCTGGGAGCAGGCGCCCCGCAGTGGGGTGTCCAAGGGGACTGGCCCTGGGTGAGGTGGACCCGAGGCCCCATCTGAGTGAGCCCTGCAGCCCCGTGAGAGCAGGGGTTGGTGTCCCCACACCGTGACGCAGGCACCAGCTTCGGGGGAGCAGCCCTGTGCTGTCCCTCGGGTTGGGGGGGGGGGGGACAGCAGGGTGGCGGGAGGGCCCGGGGGCCTGCGCCTTCTGCCGCCCCGAGGAGTTCGGGTTTCTGACACAGCGGCCCTCGCACCCTCACGGGTCCCCTGGGAGGGTGCGGTGGGGCGCGGCCCTCCGACCCAGGCCGGGGTGGGGGTGTCGGCAGTCCAGGGAGCAAAGACGCCCCCCCGCAGGTACGGGCCTTCCTGCAGCCCCCCCTGAAGGGCGTGGTCCTGGAGACCTTCGGCTCGGGGAACGGGCCCACCAAGCCGGAGCTGCTGCAGGAGCTGCGGGCGGCCGCCGCGCGGGGCCTGCTGATCCTCAACTGCTCCCACTGCCTGCAGGGCGCGGTGACCTCGGACTACGCCTCGGGCGCGGTGCGGGCCGGGCGGGGGCTGGGGGCTGGGGGCTGGGGGCTGGGGGCTGGCCACACCCTGCGCTGACCGCTGCCGTCACGCAGGCCTTGGCCGGGGTGGGCATCGTGTCCGGCTTCGACATGACGTCCGAGGCCGCTCTGGCCAAGCTGTCTTACGTGCTGGGCCGGCCGGGCCTGAGCCCCGAGGACAGGAAGGAGGTGCGTGGCCCAGGGTGCGGAGGCCGGGGGGACACCAGCTGGCCCCGCGCTCAGGCCGGGTGTCGTGCCGGCACGCAGCAAGCAGGACGGCCTGGGCCTGGGCAGGGGCAGGGCCTGGGGGTGCCTCCTGGAGGAGAAGGGCTGGCTCGGGGCCTGCGCTCCCCGCCCCTGGCAGCCCCAAGCCCCGGTGCCAGCGTCCCTCGGCTTCCCGGGGAGCTGCGGGCCCGACCATGCCCAGGGCAGCCCTCACCGGCACCCTGGTGCCCGGCCTGGCGGGTTCTGGGCTGCTGGGCCCCAGGCCTGCTCCTCTTGCCCCTGCAGTTGCTGGCCAGGGACCTCCGGGGGGAGGTGACGCTGCCCTCGGCCGAGGGGTGCTGGTCCTCCCTGCAGGGGGCGGCGCTGAGCCGCCAACTCGCCCAGCTGCTCAGCCTGAGCCAGGTATGGCCCGTGGGGGGTGGCGAGCGGCTCTGGGGTGGCACGGCCTCCAGGCCACCCAGCTCCTGGTCCTGGGGCTGCTGGGCTGGCAGGGGCTTTGCCGGGTGTCCCAGACGGGCGCCAACCGGGCCAGCAACGGCCGGCTCGGCGGGCAGGCCCTGCTGGCCTCAGCCCCAGCGCCGGGCAGGGCTGCTTGGCGAGGGGGCGCGCTCAGGCCCAGTGGGCACCCAGGCTCTGTGGCTGAGGGCCCTGGGGGGCCTGGGGCAGGGCGCCCAGCCCAGGCGGGGTCCAGGCCATCTCTGGTGAGTGGGTCTCCTGGGGGCCGGGCCTGGCAGCACTACGCCGGTGGTGCCCGCGCTCGGGCCACGTGCCTTGGTTTCCCTCTGCGGAGGGGTGGGGACGGCCCCGGGTGTCTGGAGAGCTTCGGGGGTGCTTGCTGCCGTGTGTGGGGGCGGGCCGGGTCAGATGAAAGAGCCGGCAGGGTGTGGCCGGTTATTGGGGTGGCCGGGCGGGGGCTAATGACTCGGGTGCAGCTCCTTGTGGTCAGGCCTGGCCCGGGGCGCTGGGGCTGAGCGGCGGGGGCGTGGCTCTGTCTGGGGCTCGCCGGGACCACCGGGCTCTTCGTCCTGGGAGACCCTCGAGGCTCCGCGCCCCAGGCAGGCGCATGTGCCTGAGGGGCTGTGTGGGTGTGGGGAGCAGGTGCCTCCATCCCGGGGCGGGGGACATCGCCCCGCGCTCCCCAGCGTGTGCTTCTGTGGCTCCGCTCCCCGCCCTCGCAGCCGTGGGGACGGCGGGGCGGGCTCTGAGGGCCCTGAGTGGGGGCCTGGGTGCAGTGGGGTCCCCACCTTTCTAGCCCCGGGGTGACCGAGGCCCCGCCCCGCCCCGCCCCGCCCCGCCCCCTCAGCCCTGCGTCGGGGGTGCTGCTGGCCGCGCCGCCTCTGGGGTCCCGGGCGAGGGTCCAGGATGCCACCCCCCCCAGGAGGCTGACGCTGTGCGGGACGCCCTGCTGCCCAGCTTGGCCTGCGCCGCCGCCCACGCCGGTGACCTGGAGGCCCTGCGGGCGCTTTCGAAGCTGGTGAGTGCCCGGTGTCCTCAGGCCAGCCCTGCCCTGCCAGGGCCGGGCGCGGGCACTGGCCGGCTGCAGTCAGGTGCTCTCCCGGGCCCCGCGCCCCGACTGCCGCCGCAGCTGCCCACCGGGGGGGCTCACGCCGCCGGGGGTGCAGCCCTCCTTGCCCCCCCGAGGCCCGGCTGGCCCTGCCCGGAAGCGACGTGCCCTTGCATCGCCAGGACGGCGGCCTGCGCCTGGAGGACTTCAGGGGCCAGACGCCTCTGCACGCGGCCGCCCGCGGGGGCCATGCCGGGGTGGTTGCCATGCTGCTGCAGAGGGGGGCAGCGGTGAACGCCCGCGACGAGGACGGCCTCAGCCCGCTGCTGCTGGCCGTGCGGGGCAGGTACCAGCCCGGGCGCCGCGGGGGCACGCGGGCAGGGCGTGCTTGGGGCCGGCCTGGACAGAGCTGCCCTGCTGCTGCCACTGCGTGTGGCTGCCGGGGCACCCCGTGCGCACAGTGCCGGGGCCAGCGAAGGGCCAGGCCCAGGGCCCTCAGGCGGGGGTGAGAGGGAGGGGCTGCTGGGCGGCCGGGCTGTCGGGGCTGAGCTCAGGCCGAGTGCTCTGGGCGTGGGTGGGGGCTTGACGAGCTCCCCCAGGCGGACCCGCCCCCCACCCGCTGTCACAACACCCAGCCGCCCAACCGGTCTCCCCAACCCCAACCCTGCCTGGCCCACAGTGGGGAGTGGCGGGGGGCGGCGCGGCGACCTTCCCCTGGGGCTTCTGGGCGGGGGTGGGGAGCAAGACTGGTGGGGCTTCCCCCTTCCCGGGCTCCCCAGAAGTGGGGTGGCCCCACGATAGTGACATACCCGATGTGTGTTTGGCCCCCAAGCCCGGCCCCTGGGGACCCTGTCCAGGCACCCGCCGACTGGCCTGTGTCTCACCCCCCAGGGCAGGGTCCAGGCCCGACTGACTCAGTTTCCCCAGCCCCGTCAGGGTGGGTGTGGGCCCCGAGGACAGCTGGGGACAGCACAGTGAGGCGGCGCGTGTGGAGGGCCCCTGCCCTGCCCTGCACACCCACCACGTCCTGAGGGTACCCTGGGCAAGCGGGGGGCCCGAGAGGGCACCGCAGTGCTGGGTGCTGCTGGGTGGGCAGGGCCGGCCTGTCTGGACGGTGAGCGGGGGCTGCGGGGCCCACGCTCAGCGCCCTCCCTCGTGCAGGCATCGGGGTGTCATTGGCCTGCTGCGGGCAGCGGGGGCCTGTTTGTCCCCCGGGGAGCTGGAGGACGCAGGGACGGAGCTGTGCAGGTGAGGGCTGCTCCGGGGACCCAGGGAGGGGGGCGCCGCCCCACCACCTCCTGCCCTGGAGCACCGGGCGGCCCCAATTACCTGGCTGCCCGCTGTGGCGCGCCCCGCCCGGGGAGCGTACTGTGAAACAGAGCGGGCAGGGCCGTGCGGGGCGCGTGCGGGCAGCCGCGGCGGAGGGGCCGCTGACTCAGTCGCCCACATGGCCGGGCGGACTCCGGCGCCCGCAGCGCCAGCCCGCGCCTGCTGGTTCAGCTGCCTGGCCGTCTTGGCCAGGGCGCCCGGGCAGCCGGCGGGCGGGAGGGCAGAGGGAGGCGTCAGCGGGCCTGACAGCTCCTGTCCACCTCCCAGGCTGGCATCCAGGGCGGACCAAGAAGGCCTGAGGGCGTGGTGCCAGGCAGGGGCTGACCCGGGGCAGCTGGGCTACGATGGACGCAGTGCCCTTCGTGTTGTGGGTGCCGCTGCTGCCCCTGCCCTCGAGGGCTGCCTCCCCCAGGAGGGCCTCCCTGGTCACCCCACAGACCCCTCCCCCAGCCCCAAACGCCGACTCCTGCTCCCTGGGGCCCTGCAGGGGCAGAGGGGCCTGTCCCCTTCCCCACCCCGAGAGCCCAGAGCCGTGGGCAGTGGATGAGATCTGGGCTGGGCCCCGCTGGCCCGGGGGTGTCGGTGGGGCCAGGCCGGGCCTGCAGCACCCACCCTCCCGCCCCGCAGGCTGAAGCAGCCGGCGACCCGGAGGTGGTGGCCCTCCTGCGGAGCCTGCAGGGGGGCGCGGACGCCCGGGCCCCAGGGCCAGTGAGTCCTGCGGGCTCCCCATGGCGGTCTCGGGGCACTGGCTGTGGGGTGGTGTCAGCAGGGCCTGGGGGCAGGCGGGAAGGGCTTCCTGCATGGGCTCGGACCCCCGTGCTGTCTTGCCAGCCCATGCCATGATGCCCGTGCCGGGGAGGGCACCGGACAGCCCACCGAGGGCCCCAGACGCCGAGAAGCCCCTCCTGTCCACAGCCAGCCCTCACCCGGACCTGCTGGGCCAGCGCCCCCAGCTGCCTCCCAGGCAGGGGACCCGCCGCTGAGGCCCTCTCCAGCCCTCGGAAAGCTCAACGCTGCCTGGGGTCCCTCCCGGCAAAAGGCGGGGCACAGAAGGCCGCCCCCGGCGCCGGATCCAGGGGTCAGGACCGCCCATCTCCGGGCAGTGCAGCGTGGCCTGGTGGAGGCCGGCCTGCTCCAGCCCCACGCCCCGCCTGCCCTGACCTGCCGGCCCGCAGCGCCCCGAGCTCCCCGCCCTGCCACGGGCCTCCGGACGCAGGTCTCTGTCGGGGAGAGCAGCAGTAAAGTCGGGGCTCCCTCCTGAGGTCTCCAGTGTGGCTCTGGCAGTTCTGTCTGCACCCGGCACCGTGGGCTGTGGGGAGGCGGCCCAGGTGCTGGGTCAAAGGGCGGTGTTCCCCGCACCCTGGGTGGGGGCGCCTGGCCAGGCCCGGGCAACCTCAGGCGGCGAGGGGAGAGTGGGAACGGGCGGGGGGCTGCCAGCCCACCTCTGTCGGCCTCCCCGCCCCACACCCCTCCGCCCCCCTGACGGGTGCGGCCTGGCCGGGTCGGTGTGTGGGTCCTGCCGCGCCTCTCCCAGCCTGAGCCACCCTGCGGCCTGGGCCTGACGGTGGCCTGCCGCCCTGCTGGCTGTGGGGCGCCTCGGCACCGCTCTGACGCCCACACGAGGATTCGCGTCCGTCCATCTGTCCCGGGCCCGGCCTGGGGGCCTGAGCTGGGACTGTTTGGGCAAAGGTGGGGCCCCGGGAGCCAGCCCCAGCAGTCGCTGCACAGAGGGGCTGGGGGGCGGGGCTGGCGGCTCCACCCGCTGCCCCGGGCTCCTCAGCCTGGTTCCCAGGCCCGGGCTGGCACCGCGCCTGGCGGCCTTCCAGGTTCTCACCTTCGCGGGTGTGCCCCAGCCTTGCACAACCAGGCAGCATCCCAGGAGCCTTTGCTCCACGCCCTGGTGAAGGCCTGGGGCCGGGGCCGGGGCCCCAGACCTGCTGCCGCTGGGCGCTCGGGGCCGCTGGCCTGGCCTCGAGGAAGCCGGGAGGCCGAGACCACCGCCCAGGCCCCTGCGGAGCCCCATGGCCTCGGCATCGGGTTGTGAAAGCGCAGCCCCCGTTGCCCCACACAGCAGCTCCCTGCTGCCACGCCCGGGCGGAGACGCACACTCTGGCTGGGCGTCCAGGAGGGAGCCTTGCTGGGCTGGCTCGTCCCCAAGTGGGCCACCGCGGCAGGGAGCAGCCTCTGCAGCCGGTCAGGGGCCCCGGGCAGCCGCATCCCCTGCGTGGCCGCCTGAGGGAGCCGCGGGGGCCACAGGCCCAGCCTGGGACGGAGCCCGCGCCGCGCGGGGCAGCGTGGTGGTCACTCCGGCGTACTAGCAGGGCCGTCTCTCTGCGCCTGGAGGGTGGCGGGCCCACTGGCTCTGGCAGCTGGGGCACAGGCCCCGACCGGCCCAGGGGGCGCGGGGGCGGGGTGCTCCAGGGTGAGCCAGGGAGATGCCCGAGGCCTCGGGGCCTGGGCTCCTGCCACCCCCGTCCTGGGTCAGTCTGGGAAGCGTGGCCTCACCGGCCTGTGGTTGACCAACCCTGGGCCTGCCCAGGAGAAACAGACCTCCAGGCTGGGTCCCAGCCAAGCAGCCCCCCTTGTCCTCCTGCATATGGGGCACAGGTGTGCGCCCCTGTCCCCCCCTCCCCCCTCTCTTCCCATGTGCTGGGCTGCGCTGGCCTTCCTGCACAGGGCCCCGGGTGCGGGCAGCGGCCTGGCCTGGGCTCTGCTGTGCTCCCACCTGGGGACGGACAGGTCCAGCCTCCCCGGGGGCGTTTTCAGACGTCTCTTCTGGTCACGTGTGTGCCCAGCCCCAAGCCCCCTCCAGCCTCAGACTTGGGGAGATGCAGGCCCGCGCTGCGGCCCCTCCGAGTGCCCCAGAGCCTCTGTCCCTCGCAGCCTCGGCGTCCCAGAGGCAACGGTGACCCCACACGCCTGCTCTCCAGGGGGTGGGGTCTCATGGCTGGCAGCCACGTCCTGGCTGGGACCAGCCCCAGCTCCAGCTGCCCCTCCACACGGCCACGAGCTGTCGGCAGCAGCGATGCGAGTTTGACGCCCGGCCAGGGAGACTCCCACAGGGCGCCGCAGACCCCTCCTGCCTCGCCCGCTGCTCCCCTCAGCAGTGTGTTTCTGATCTGCCTGTGCTGCTCCCCACTCTGTCTCTGGTGCGCCCTCTCGCCGCCCCACGCCCCTGGCTGCACCCCAGCTTGTATGCAAAAAATAAATTAATAAATCTTAAAAAAATCTACGGGCCTGGGATTCAGGGGCCACTCCCTGCTCGAACCCTGCGCCCTGGCTGGGAGCCCCCAGGCAGCTCAGGGGGGCAGTCCTGGGCGTGCGAGGCAGGCTCAGTGTCTCCAGGTGCTGGCGGGCAGGCCAGAGAGCAGGGGCCTTGTGGGGTGAGGGGCCCGCGGCCCTGGGTGGGCCCGGCCCGGGCGCCGCCCCCTCTCCCCTGGGAAGAGACCTGGGCCTGACAACCAGTAACCTGCCGGGCTCGTTCTGCCCGCACCCTCTGGTTTCACTTTCTCTTTGCCCCCTCCTCGCGCTCCCACGGGCTTCCCTTTGAAGTGAGAGGGGCCGGGAAGGGCGCGTCCTGCCCCCCCCAGTGAGCCCGGGCGCTGGACGCCGGCTGGGTGGGCGCCGCCCCCTGACCCGCTTGCGCCGACCGATGCGGGCGTGGCCGGAGCGCAGACCCCGACGCCAGGTGCGCCCAGGCGGGGCGCTGGAGGCGGGGGCGCCGGGGCGGGGCGGCGGCGTGAGTCAGGGCCACCCCCGCGGACGACCCGCCGCGCGACCCGCGGGCCCAGGAGCCGCCCGGCCCGGCCCAACCGGTCGGGCCAGCGCCGCGCGCGGGCGCATTCCGGCGGCGGGGGCGGCGGCCACACGCTTAAAAGGCGCCGCGGCGCTGGCCGCCGCCACCGCACGGAGCGCAGACGCCGGGCCACGCCGGGCCCGCGGGCCGAGGGGACCTGCCGCGGGACGTCGGGGCTGGAGGCTCGGCGGACGCGCCGGCGGCTGTCGGTTCTGCTGGAGCAGGGCGGCGTTCCTCAGGCGACGGGCCGCGGTGTGGGGCGCAGACGGCGACTGGCGGGGCGCGGGGCGCGGGGCCGGGCCGCGGTGGGGCTTCTCTCCACAGCGCGTGGGCCGAGACGCCGCGGACTCGCGCGCCGGGTCCAGTGGTTCTTGACAGTTCAACAGTTCTGTAGCGCAATTGTGAAATGTTTAGGACCACTAGACCCGGCGGGCCCGGCGGCGGCGGCGGCGGCGGCGGGGCGGCCCACGTGCGCCGGCGGGGTCCGCGGAGGAGTCGGGGTTCGGCTCCGCGCGCCCCAGCCGGCCCATCCCGGCCGTGTGGGGCCTGAGAGCCGGCGCCGGGGAGGTGGGCGGGCGCGGCGGGGCCAGCGCTGGGAATCTTCTTGGGAGCTGGGTGCGGGTGCGCCGGCGGCCCACGCTCCTGGCGCCCCGCCGCCCTGCGCAGCCACCGCCCTGCGGCGCCCCAGGGCCCCCGCCCTTCTCGAAACCCAGCTGCAATCCCAGCCGAGCCTTGACCACGGCCCGCGGTGCCCGGACCAGCCTTTCCCTGGCTGGAGAGGTGCAGCTGCCCCGCGGAGCTGAGTTAGTGGCCTTTGCAGGCCGCCCCCGCGAGGGACGCGCAGCCTTCACTTTACAGAGTGGGGAACACCACCCCAGTCTGCAGGGCGAGCTGTGGACCAGATGGCGGACTGCCAGAGGCAGAGGCAGGTGTGGCTGGGAGGCCGTAGGGGCAGGCCTGCCCACTCTGGGTGGGGCCCTCCAGGGCCTCCCTGCGCGTGGGTCTTGGGGACGCCACTGGAGCCGCTGGGGGCTGCGCAGAGCTCTGGGGGCTCTGCACGGGGTCTCCTTCCACCCCCAGCAGGGTGGGACCACCCGGGCCAGAGTCCCCCCAGCTCCGGCAGCCTGGCCGGCTGGCCTGCCCACGTCCTCCAGGAGAAGGGTCTTTCAGTCCTTGCCTCCTGGGCCCAGAGCCGGAGCTGCACGGGCGCTGCGGGCTGGTGGCCTGGGCCTGGGCGTGGCGGGGGCGGCAGCAGTGTGACTGGGCCCTCTCCGGGCCCTGCCTGACTGGGCGGCGGCAGCGGGCTGCCTGCTGGGCCCAGGCATCGAGGCCGCTCTGAGCAGTCACGACCGATGACAATAAACTGTCCAGCGTGTCCGTGTGTCCTGAGGCTCTCTCTCCCCCAAAGAAGCGTCCCCCTTCCTGCCCGGGGCAGACGTGGGGTGGGGGCCTGCTCCTCACCGGCCCGCCTGCTTTTCCTTCGGTCCCTGGGAGCCCCGGTGCCTGCCCAGCCTTCCCTGAGCAGGGCGGGCCCTCTGGGCTCCTGCTGGGCCTCGAGGTGGGCTGGGGCGGTGACCGACCCCAGCCCTTGCAGCGCGCCCACTGACCCACGGCCTGGCTGGGGATCTCGCCCGGGCGGGGGCCGGTGCAGCCCAAGAAGGTGTCGTGGGTTCAGTCCCTAGTCCCCCACCTGGCAATGCCTGTCCACCCGTGTCGCCTCTGCCGGTGGGCGGTCGCCGCTTCCTGGGGCTGGCCTGAGGCTTCCTGGCCCGGTCACCCTGCAGGGGCCAGGGCAGGCAGGCCCAGGTGAATCTGGCCTTGTGCCCGGGGGCAGGGGCACAGCCTCGCCTGCATCCCCAGGCACTGCAGGCCCAGGTGCCGCCTCCCGCCTGGGCCCTCGCCGGCCTCTTCCCCAGGAGACAGGAGCCCGACTTCCAAGCCGCGGGCCCTGGCCGTCTCGGGCTGGGCCGGCGTCCCCTCCCGGGAGGCCGATGGCCACCAGGCTGGGGGGACAGGCAAGGCAGCCACACCTGCCCCCCCCTAGCTGAGCGCAAGCCTCGCACGGCCCCCCGCGAGAGGGGTTGGAAGAGGGGACAGACCCGACTGCCTGGTGGCTTTGAAGGTGTTCCAGCCTCTGGTGCCCAGAGAGGGGAACCTGACAGTGGCCCGGGCCCCCCAGCAGGCGCCTCTGGGGAGGGGCCTGGTGGTGTATCTTTTTTTTCACCCGGCCGCAGGCGAGCCCCCGGCCAGCAGCTCTGTCCACTCTTGGGGAGCTGAGGCCAGGCCACCTGCTCTGGGCTTCTGCTGGGTTCTGAGAGGCCAGTGGGTGGGGTGGCAAACAGAGCAGCCTCCCTCGAATCTTTGGGGCCCCCCCCTCTCAGTTGATAGAGGTATAGGGGCCTGGGGCCCAGATTCTGGCCGCTGGCCACTGACTCCAGGCCCTGTGTGCCCGCCGGCCTCCACCACCCTCGTGCGCCCCCCGCGGCCCCTGTGCGCTGTGGCCTCAGCCCCGGGCAGAGCCGTGCGCGGCTGCGTCCTGTTTGCCGACAGCAAGGCCGCCCTCTGGCCCTGCCTGTCCGGGAGTGACCGGCCACCTTCCTCGGTGCAGTCACGCCATTGCCAGCCTGTTTCAAAATTTAAGAAAATAATAATTACAGAAAAACATCTGACGAGGTGTGGCCACCGTCCCTGTCCAGCCCAGCGCTCTCCTCTTCCTGAAACGCCCGTCCCCGTGGGCTGCCCTGCCTCGGCCAGGCGGCACCCGGGCCTGTGTGCGGTCTCAGCACAGCGTCCTCGAGGCTGTCCCCGCGGCAGTGGCATCAGGGTGCCTCCTTTTCAGGGCTGAGTAGTGCTCCGCAGGGGCTGCACTCCGCTGGCCCACTTGTCCCTAGGGGAGCCCTGGGCTGCTGTGGGTGTGGGGGCTTCAGTCCCAGGGAGGCCCTCGGCCCACCCGCCTTGCCTCGGGCTTTCCTCTCCTCCTGCGTCCACCTGCGGTCAGCTGAGGGCTGGGCCCTCTAGATCCCCACATCTCGGTCCTGTGCAGCCTCCTCTCCCCATCCTGCCCCCGGCTGGTGGCCTCTGTCCTGGGCGGGGACTCCTGCCTGAGGTCCCCCTGTGCTGCCTTTCTCTTGGGGCCCTGGGTGGGGTCCCCGCCTGCCTGATGTCCGAACTTCCCATATAGATTCTCCTGGAGTTTGCTGTTGCTGGTGGGAGTAAGCCTGGCCCCTGACACTCCGTCTGGGCCCAAAGTGAAGGCCCCCAGAGCCTCCCCTGGGCCCAGTGGCTGGCCACATTCCGGCCACCCCTGACACGCCCAGTGCCATGGAGAGGGCCCTGCTGCTCTCTGCTGGCCCTCGGGGGCCCTCGCCCGCCGCCGAGTCCCTTCTCCAGGGGCCGGGGCAGCCACAGCCCCGCTGGGCCTGGCCATGGCAGGTCCCATCGATGCAACTGTCCCAGGCCCACGGTCTGCAGAGGCGCCACCAGGGGTGGCCTCCTCGGGCTTGGGCAGAGCCTGTCCCTTCTGGGGCGCCCCCTCTGGCGCCAGGCCAATCCCACGCACGGCTCCTTGACCCGAGAGCGTCGGGAAGACACCCCGATGCATGGGCATCCGAGACAGCCTCGGCCGAGGCCTCTGGGCTGGCCGGTGAGTGGCCCCTGTTTATGACAGACAGGCAAGAGCTGGCTCTGCCCTGGGGCCGCGCGGCTTCCTCTGGGGCAGCTCAGAGTATTCACTGTCACCCACTTTCTAGGGCACACAAGTGATTTCTTTTAGATATGAAGTTTAGACACATTACATGGCTGAAAAAGTCAAAATAACAATTACGAAGCGTGTTAAGAAGCCAGGAGCAGGCCTCCCTGGGGGCGCAGGGGTCAGTCTCAGCACCGTGAGGCTGTCGCAGCCGCTGCGGCCATCCCCGGCCAGGGCGCTGACCACAGGACGCAGCAGACCCTCCTGTCTCCCGCTGCCCCCTCAGCATGGATTTCAGTGGATCCGCTGTTCTGCTCCCCACTGTCTCTGGGGAGTCCCCTCACCCTTGCACCTCTGGCCTGCACCCCAGTTCTTGTGTGCATAAATAAAATCTTTCAAAAAGAAAGCCAGGCGCCTCCTGCTGCCCCCTTCCGGGAGCCTGGTCGGCGTCGCCCGAGGCTGTGAGCAGCTCCCGCGTGGAGACGGAGCTCTCCCTGGGGCGCCGGGGGCAGGCAGCCACTCGCCACCAGCTGCCCTCCCGAGTGCCGTCCATCCTCCCAGCCACACCCCAGCGGCTCGGCCACCCCAGGCCCCCCACCACTGGAGACACCCCTGCCTCGTTCGTGGGTCGGGCCCTGTTTTCTTGCCTCGCACCCGGCCAGGAGCTGGCTGGCCGGGCGCAGTGGACAGTCGCTGGGCCCTTTATTCTCCGGGGGCGGGCGAGGCTGGGTGTCCAGTTGCCCCTCCAGGGGGACGTCCCTGTAGTGCGGGAAACCGCCCTCCCCGTCATCCTCTGGCCCACACTGTGTGGGTGAGGCTGAGGGCCCCCATCTCCCTCCCGGACGTGGGGCCCCAGAGCCACCGTCCCGTGTGGCTGCGACGTTCCTGAGGCGGCGCCTCCCCCCAGGGATGCCCCGGCGCTCGCCCTCGCTTCCGGAGCCCCCGCCGCGGCCCCTACCACGTTTCTGCCTCCTCTGGCCTTCCCTCATTCACTGGCTTCTGCTGCGGCCTGTGGCCTCTGTCCCCCATCGCTCTCTCCTTCATCGTCCTGTTTTCTGGGTGATTCCCTTGACCTTCTCTTTTGGGCCTTTGGAATTTTACTTTTGTTGTACTTTTATTTCCCAAGAGCCTGCTGTCCCCGTGTCCCTGCACAGAACTCCCCGCCGCCGCTGCTCGCCGAGGAGCCCCTGGGCCCCGCCGAGGGTGTGGGGCCCCTGTCCTGGCCTGTGCGGCCATGTGGGCCGCCATGTCCACTCAGCGCCCAGCACGGCTGTGGCACGCTGGTGCCGCACGCCGCTGCCCACACGCATGCACGCGCACACACATGCACAAAGCGGATGCGATGCAGTGCACACACAACATAGCACAGTGCATATCCACACGCGCGTGTACATGCAATGCACACACACGTACAGTGTGGGCACACACAACACACGAGCACTCACGCACACAAGCACGTGTGCACCGTGCCCATAAAGCACGCGCGTGTGCACACAGGCGGCGAGCCCCCACGCATTGCACGCGCGTACCCAGCCTGCATGCACGGCTGCCCTCGAGCCCGCCCCGGCCCGGGCCCCAGAGCGGGCTGGCCTCTGCCCTGTTTGTAGGGGAGAGCCCCAAAGGGCCCTGGGCAGGCGGCAGACACGGGGGGCCCCGAAGTGCCCAGTGTGGCAGCTCCGGGAGACCCGCGTGTGCCTCTGCTGCGGGCGAGCCCAGGCCCTTGAGGGGTACCAGGTGCGGGAGCAGGGGTAGGTGCCAGCTGTGGGGGGCAGGGGCGGTGCACAGGGGCCGGTGAAGACACAGCGCTGCGGGCCTCCCAGCACGCCCTTCAGGCGGGGGTCTAGGGTGGGCCCCTACCCCCTTGGCCTCAGTTTCCCTGCCTGCACGAGGGAAACGGAACCAGGCCATCTTCTCCCCTCCCCAGGCTGTGGCCGGGGCGGCTGCACCCTCTGACCACTGGCCCACACCACCCAGCCAGTGAGCCGAGGGCCCGCTCCTGCCCCGTCCACCTTCCTTCCTGGCTGCCAGTCATCCGTGAGCACGCACGTCCTGGCGGAGCTCGGCCTACGCTGGGCTCTGGGCACGCAGAGGAGCCTGGACCGGTCCTGGGGTGCCGGGCCGGGCAGCCTCTCCGGCTGGGGCCTACTCGGACAGGCGGCACCTGTCAGGCCTGAGCTGGCCTTGGTCAGCCCTGAGAAGTCCAGGCAGAGAGGACCGGAGGCTGCAGGGGCAAGGGGGGGAGCCCTGGGCCCGCTGGGAGAGGCGTGGGGTCCGGGGGGGCTGTGGGCGGGGTGCTAGGGGAGGACTCGACTGGGCCCTGGCGGGTGACGGGCAGAGGCAGGCGGAGGCGGGGGCGTGTGGGACGCTCGGCCTGCCTGTCCACACCAGCGCCCACGCTGCGCCCCCCGCGGGCCGGGAGCTGCCCGGTGCCCGCATGGGGACGGCTCCAGCACAGTGGACGACGGCCAGACGAGCGCCCCGGGGATGGGAGCAGAGTCTGAGTCGTCTCTGGGCACTTGCCAAGGCCAGACCAGAGCTGCTGGTTCCGGAGCCCGCGGGGAGGTGGGGCCGGGTGGGGCGAGGCTGCCTGGGCGGTGGGAAGTCCCCGGGTCTGGACACCCACAGAGGGAGGGGCTGGACGGACAGGGCTGGGGGCAGCGGGGGAGGCAGGAGTCGAGGGCGATTGTCGGGAGGCGGTGGGTGAGCAAACGGAAACGCTGCGCCCCAAGAGGCCCCCACCGCCCTTCCCACCCGCACTGCCCTCTGGGGTGCTGGCCAAGGTGCTGAAAGCCCGAGAGCGTGGCGCCCGCAGGGCCCGGCTCCTCCCGAGGCTGCGTGGCGGCCGGGGGCTGTGGCCCCCCGCCGGCCAGTGCGCGTCCCGGCCGCCCCTACTGGACAGACCCTCACCTCAGCCTCTGCCGAGACCCAGCTCCTCCCCCGGCTGGCCGTCCTCCCCTGCCCGCTGGCTGGAGGCCAGGCCCCGAGGCGGAGGGAGGAGCGGAGCGTGGGGCAGACGCCCGACCCCAGCGGCCCGGGACCTGTTCCTCAGTCTCCCCACCTGCTCAGCGGGCCGCGCAGCGCCCTCCAGCACTGCTTCGAGGACGAATGCAGAGCAGCTGCCCGCCGCCTGCCCGGTGCTGGGAGGGGCGCAGCAGGCCGGGATGCCCTGTGCTGGACGAGGGCGCCGTGGACACCTCCGGCCACTCTTGGAGCGCCCTTCCCGTCGGCAGCAGTCCGACCGCCTACGGTGCGGACCGGGCCTGGGCACATGCGGGGCCCAAGGCCCCGGGGTTGGGAACGATGTTTCCTGGCCCAGACGGCTCCAGCGGGGGCGGGGCCCTGGTCTGGGCCTCGGGGTCCTCGCCTCCCGCCGGCCGGGGGGGTAGCCCCACCGCAGGGTGCCGGGCCCCTCGGAGTCCCGGAGCTGGCCTGCTGCCCCCGCCCTGAGGACGAGCTGAGGATTCTCGAGTGCCCCCCCGGGGGCCAGGCCGGAGGGACTGTTTGCAGGTGGAGGGGGCGTTTTGGGGGTCCCGGCAGGCTGGGGGGCAATGGTGGGGCGGCCCCAGGCCGTCACCCCTCGGCCAGGCCTCCGCGGCGCCTCAGGCTGCTTGGAGCCGAGTCCCGCAATGAGCTCGTGGCGGCGCCGCTCTGCGCCCCAGGCTGGACCTTCCCGGGACTGGCAGGGACGGGGCTGACCGCGGCCGCGCCCGCTAAGTTAAATGCCGAGAAGCCCCAAGATGCCCTAACTGGCCCTCTGAGACCGGGAGGCCTCCTGCGGGAGCTTGGGCCTGCTGGGGCAGAGCACGCTCCGCAGGGGCTGCCCACGAGGGCCGAGCAGGTGGGGGTCCCAGCACGGCCTCCTGCAGCCGAGGGAGGGGACCGGCCGGCTCTGCGCCTTGCCCGCGGTGTGCGCGACTGGCCAGGGTGCCATGGGCAGGCGGGGAGGGCAGCTGCTTGGTGATGGCCGCGCACCAGGTGTTTATAATGAGCCCCTGGGGTGTGGTGGGGGCGACACTGTCCCCCAGCTGCCACTGGGGGGGTAGAGGAGGCGGTGACAGAGGCGAGGGCTGGCCCAGCCTCAGTGCCCACGCGGTGTCCGGTCCTGCCAGCCCTGCCCTGCGGAAGGGCCCACAGGCTGGGCCCCGGGAGCCGCCCCCAGGCCGGGGCAGCGCTCCGTGCTCCGGTGCCACTTGCCTTCCCCGGCGGGTCTAGGCTGCCCCTGCGCGGTGCTGGGCCGGGCACCTGCCTGCCCCAGGCTGGGGTCCCACGGAGGGGCTGGGGGCGGGCGCACTGCTTGGGTTGCGGCAGAGGGGCCCTTCCCTCATGCCGGTCCAGTCCCAAACCCGAAGGCGGGGACCAGCAGGACTCCTCCAGGCTGAGCGGGCTCCGGGGGCAGCTGCTGGGTCCCTGCTCGGGCTCTGGGGTTCTGGTGAGGGGCCTTTGGGGGCCCATGGCCTATTTGAGTCATGGGATGGCGGCTTCCTCCTGGGGTGCTCTGGGGCACGGGCCGTGTGGGAACAACAAGGTCACCATGTCCCTTGCACCTCTGTCCCCAGGGACTGGGCCCCCAAGGCACAGAGTCCCCGGGACGGATCCAAATGGGAGAGACTGGGTTCCACCCTTGTTGGCCCGTTTGGGGGAGCCCCGCTAAGCAACGCTGCCTCCTCCTTAGATACCAGCACCGGCAAGGGCGCTCGAGGCAGGGGGTGCAAACCTGGGCTCTGTCCCGCGCCCTTCAATCTCCGCCTAACGCGGGCGGGGCCCTCGCCCCGCTTCTCGGGTCCTCGTGTCCGGGTGTCTGGCTCGCCGCCGGGGCGGAAGGGGCGCTGTTGGCGCCGGCAGGCGGGGCCGGAGCGCGGGGGCGCGCGGCGCGGAGCGAGCGCAGGGGCCGCGGGCGCGGGCCGCCGAGGACAGGGGGCCTGGCGGGCAGCCCTGCGCCTTGCAGGGCGCGGCAGCGGCGGGCGCGCGGCCTGTGAGCGCGCGGGCGGGAGGCGGCAGCGGCGGCGGCGGGAGGAGCTCCGGGCTGCCCCCCGCGCTAGGCTCTCCGCGCTCCGCTCCTCCATGGCGCTGCCCGGGCCGCCCGAGCCGCCCCGCGGCGCGCCCCGCAAGGCGCCCAGCTTGCTGGAGATGGGGGCGCTCTGCCTGGACTCGGAGATCATCCTGGGCTTCACCAGCCACCTCCTGCGGCGGCGAGCCAAGGTGGGGGCCGTTTGGCGGGACCGCTGGCGGCAGAGGCGCTGTCCCGCCACTGGGCAGCGCGGCTCCGCGGCTCCAGGCGCGGCGCGGGAAGAAGGCGGCAGGTCCGCGGCGTCCCGCCCCCGGGCCGGGGACTCGCGGCCGCACTTTCCCGGTCAGCGCGGACCCTCTCCCTCGTCCAAGGCGCGTCCCGAGCGGGAGCTGGGGAGAGCGGCCCAGGACTCCTGCCCCCGCGCGCGCCTCACGGGGCGGGCGAGGCGGCGGTCGGCGGCTCGGGGACCCAGGTGGCTCCAGGTTCCGCGGGCATGCTCAGGCTGTGCGGGCTGGGTCTCCGCGGAGCGCGGCAGCGGGAGCCTCCCACGGCGCCGCAGCGGTGCGGGCAACCGAAGTTGCGGGCGTGGCCGGCCGCCGGCTTTGGAGCAGGGCTCCAGGCGTCTGGGTGCTTCTGGGGGTGCACTGGGGGGCGAGCGTGGTGTGGAGCCGCGCTCCTGGGCTGGGTGTGCGCGTGTGTCCCAGAGCAGTTGAGGCGCGAGGAGGGGCGTGCTGTTTGTGGGTAATGTGTGAGGGGTGTCGTGTTAAGGTGTCGGGGTACTCAGAATCAGAAGAGGGGCTCACGCCCGTTTTCCTTCGGAAGGCTGCTGGAGGAAAGAGGGGACGCTTCGGCTCCCTCGTGGGGTGGAGAGGGGTTGCCGCTGTGGGATGGCTGAGTGAGCGCGGGGGCCGCTTTATCCCGCTGCGGGAGACAAACGACTGGGAGAGCCAGGAGGGACGATGGCCCCTCTCTTAGGGAGGGTGCGAGCGCGAGCAGGATAGGCTCCCAAGTAAAAGGGGTGGGTCGGAAAAGGGGTCGCATGGAGAGGCTCGAGAGAGGCGGGGAGCGCCTCGAATTTGTGAGGGTCTCCGTGTGTGCGGGGGAGGCGGGCCGGGGTCTTCCCCTGGGCCGCCGCCCGCCCGCGGGTCCCTGCGCTGGCCGGCTTCTCCCGGCCCCCGGGGCGCGCAGCATAGCCCAGGACTCGTGGCGCGGGTCCCTCTCGGCCTCCCGCCCGCGGGGGCGCGGCGGCCAGCAGGGGGCGCCGGCGTCACGGGAAACCGGCTGGTGCCCTCCGAGCCCGACCCGGTTTGGGGCTGACCCCGAAGGCGGACCTCCAGCAGCTGGCGGCTGGGGGCCGGGCAGGCACTTAGGGCCGGCTGGAGCGGGAGCAACTGGTCGCCAGAGGGGGTGGGGGCGACCTCCCAGTCGGAGACAAACAGGCAATTAATTCCGGAGCTAAGTTCCCATCTGCCAGGCCTGCCGACAACAGGTCCCGCGCAGCCTCCCGGCCGGCCGCGCCACTCCTCGCGCTTGCCGGGCGCACGGCGCGCACCGCCGCCGAGCCACGCGCTGCAGACACCCTGCCCTCGCCGGCACACCTCGGCAGACACACCGGCACCGGCACTGCGTCCCGAGGCGCAGACCCGGCGACACTCACCACGCGCGACGGCTAGCCCAGAGGGTGGCCGGGACACGGGTCGCCCGAGGCGCAGGAGCAAGCGGCCGGGAGTCCGGGGCTCGGGCGCAGGCCCGGTCACCTCGCTGTGTGACCTTGGCGAGACCCGGCCCTCGCGGGCTCGGTCTCGTCGCGCGTGAAGTAAGGAGCGGGTCGTGCCTCCCCGAAGGAGCGCAGACCCCGGGGTCCCGGGAGAGCGCGGCCAGGCGCATGCGCGCGTGTTGCGCGTCTCCCCCCGCGGGCCCCCGCGCCCCTCCCGCCGGCGGGGACTCGCCAAACAGGTTGGGGTCCTGGGAGTGGGAGCGGCCTCGCGGCGAAGCGGGGCCCATCCCCCACGCTCCGCGGGCGGCGGGAGTCGGGGGCGGGGCCACCCAGACCCCGCCCCCGCCCGCGCCGCCCCGCCTCCCGCGCGCTCGGCCGCCGCCGCCTCCAGCGCGCACTCGCCTGCCCGCCAACTTCCGAGCGGCGCCCGGCCATGGGGGCGCTCCCGGGCCGCATCACGTAGGCGCAGGCTCCCCGCGAGCCAGTGTGGCCCCAAAGCGCCCTCCGGCCCTCCCTGCGACCGGCCATGGGCGGCCGCGGAGCCCCCCGGTGCGCGGCGCTCCCCGCGGTACGAGCGGCCGGGCCGGAGAGGGAGGCGGGCGGCTGCGGGCGCACGGGCGCCCCGGGACGGGGCCCGGCACGCCGAGGATGCTGCGGGGTGCGCGGCGCCCCCTGGAGACTCGGCCTGGAGTGGAGTGCGGGCCGGGCTCCGGGCTTCCGGCGGGGAGGACCCCGCACCTCCCGGGCGGGAAGGGGAGGGTGGCGGCCGGCTCGCGCCCCGCGCTGCTAACTTTCGAGCGCAGCACTCGGGCCGCGGCGCGGAGATCTGGAGTCTACATTCCTGGGCCCGGGGCGGCGCCGTCCAGCGGCCCTGGCTCACTGTCCCCTTCCGCCCCCACCCCTGCAGGTGGCCGAGGGCGGCCGGGCCTGCGAGCCGCTGCAGCTGCTGGAGGTGTCCCCCCGCAAGAGGCTGCCCGGGCCTGAGCGGGACCCGTGCGGCAGCCGCCCTGCGCCCGAGGGCGCCGGGGAGGGCGCGGAGCAGAGCCACTCGGCCGGGGCGGGTGGCTGGTGCCACCACTGCCACACGAAGCTCGCGGAGCTCAAGCGACAGGCGTGGAAGCTGGTCAGCGGGTCCGGGACGCCTCTCCGGGTGAGTGATGCTTCCTCAAGCCGGCCCCACCCGCAGCCACTCCCACTGGGAGCTTTGGCCGGTCCCCCCTTTCTGGGGCTGTTTCCCGGCTTTTACGTGGAGTGTGAGCTGGGGCCTTTCACCCCAGCAGGGCCAGCGGTCAGCTCCAGCGGGGCTGGGCGGGTCTCTGCAGGCAGATGCCCCGCTGCTGGAGCTGGGGAGGGCGGCCGGCGCTCCGGGACAGCCCCGCCCGGCCAGCCGCTAGAGGTCACCTGGGCGCGCTGCGGCCCTAGGCACCTGGGCTCCCAGCCAGGTGTCTGGCCATGGCTCTCCCTGGCCGGGGGGCGGGGGCACCCTTGGGGCTGCCGGCCCCTGCCCGCGGAAGGTAGGAGCTGGGTGCTGACGCGTCCTGGGCGCTGCCGCCTTCGCCTTCGTGCCGCGGCCTCCCGCCTGGGAGTGGACTGTCCGGCCCCCTAGTCCCTCGGGCCCAGCCCCCACTGCCAAGGTGCTGGCCGGGCAGCGGGCTCCCTACTTCTCGGGCCGAAGGCTCGCCCAGGTCTTGGAAGGAGCTGGGGCCATTGTTCCAGGGAACAATGGGCCCTGGAAGTTTGCAGAGGCTGGGAAGGTGGGGGGCTCCAGAGGAAGCCGTCCCCGCCTGACCTTCAGCCTGGAAGTGCACAGAATCCCCACGGCCTCCAAATATAGTTCCTCTGGGAGGCCTGTGTCTGGGCCGGGGCCGGTGCTGGGCTCCTGGGGTCTGCGGCGGGCCCCTGGGTGGGACGGGCGCTGGGCGGGAGTCCCTGCTCTTCCTGGCCCCCCCCCCCACCGTGGCCTGGCCCTGGGGGCCCGCCCCCCCACTGTGCCACTCCCAGCGGGGGCAGCTTTGCCAGGCTCTGCCCCTGCGGCCTGACGCTGCTTGAAGAGGGGCTGGTGGGAGGGAGTCCGGGGCCTGTCCAAGCTGCGGGGCTGTCTTATCCCACTGGGGAAACTGAGGCCTGAGAGAGGGGCCCTTGGTGATAAACTGGGCTCTGCCAGCGGCGCTGGTGTGGGGCAGGCAGGCGTGGGAGCACCCGGCCGTAGCCCTTGCGGTGGGTCCAGGCCCTGCTGGGGTGCCCGGCCCTCTTCCCGCAGGCAGCTGGTGGGAGCAGCCCCGGGTGCCCCCGCCCCCCGCGGCCAGGCACCGTTTTGTCCCTGCTCCCACCCTCCCCGCTGGCCTCCTGCCTGGCTTGGGGCAGTCTCCAGACCGCCAGCCTGTGGGGCAAGCACCAGAGGGGAGCCCCAGGGAGGAAGGGTGCAGGGGCCGCGCAGGTGTGCTGGGCCAGGGGCCAGGGTGTGGCCAGGACGCAGTTGTCCCGCTTGGGTTTGGGGGCGCTCTGTGTGGCCGGGGCTCCTGTGCGCGGCAGGCTGGGGCTGAGCCCCACGCTCCGCCCACTTCCGGCGCTGGCCCCTGCTCCCTGGGCCGGGTGTGGTGCCCAGAGCTCCCTGGGGAGCCCCGGATTTCCTCCCAACATGTTGGGCTCTGAGGTCAGAGCCGCCTGTGCTGTCCTGGAGCCCAGGTGGCGAGTGGACGGGGCGGCCGGGCCTGCAGGCCCGAGGGGACACCCTAGCTGGGTCCCTGCCCACGCAGCCGAGGTCCCCTCCGTCGGCCCGAGTCCCTGCTGGCCAGCTGCCCTCGCCGCCCTCCTGCTGCCCCAGGCTCCCCTCTACGTCCATTTCGCAGGTGCGGGGGGCAGCCCGGCTCTGTCCCGGGCCCCCCGCGCCTGCCTGGGGCTCCGGGAAGCCCGTCCTGTGGAGCGGTGCCTCCCCTTTCTGGGCCCCGAAGGCCTGGTCCGGGACTGGGGCCGGAGGCTGCCTCGCCCCCCCGGGGCCAGGACCGCGCCCCCCGCCGCCCTCTGCTCTCACTCTGTCCCGGGGCGCCCTGGAGCCTCCTCCTACTCCCCTCCTCTCACCCCTCCCAGGCCCCCTCGGGCCTCCCGCCGGGCCAGGGCAGAACTCTCCGCGCACCCTGTCGCCCAGCCCTGCGCGGCCCGCCTGCCCTGCCCCCCAGGCTAGAACCTGGGGACCCCGCCTGTGGCCTCATCCTCCCCAGTGAGCCGCACGTCCCTGCAGACCCCTTTCCTCGCCCCCAGCCCCAAGGGCTCGCTCGGCTCCCCTGCAAGTGCTGCGGGCCCTGGGGGGCTGGGGGCTCCCAGGGGGCTTCCTGGAGGAGGCGCTTGGTCTTGTTGAACGGGCCCCACAGACTGCTGCAGCTGCGCCGGCCCTGCCGTCCGGGGGGCCCGAGGGTGGTGACCAAGCCATGCAGCCTCTCGACCCCTCCTGGCCCTGGCCCTGGTGGCTCTTGCCCACTGACCCTCGCCCCCCGTGTCTTCCGTGGGGAGGGCTCGGCGAGCCGGTGTGGGCGCCCGGGTCAGCGGGGACAGCAAGCCATCAGTGTGCGCCCGGCCGGGTGCCCCTGCTCAGGGGAGGGGCCCGGTCAGCGGGGCCTGCAGACCTGGGCCGAGTGGCCCTGACCGGCGGGTGAGGACGCTCCAGAGTCCCCGGGCGCCCGAGTCAGCAGGCAGGGGGCGTGCTCGGGCCGGCGGGCGTGGGGAGGGGTCCCCGAGGCCCTGGCACATCCCGGCTGGAAGCCGAGCGCCCGCCAGGCCTGAGCGTCCTCGACAGCAGCCGGGCAGCACTGGCCCTCGGCCAGGCCCCCCGACCTGCTGCTGCTCCGGAAGCGGAGGCGCCCGCCCGGGACACGCGGGGCTGCGCCCACCCGCTGCCCGCCCGCTGCCCACCCCAGCAGCAAGGCCCGCCGGGCCCTCCCGGCCGTGCAGAGGGGGGAGAGGCTGTACCTTCGTTTGGGGCGAGGGGTCGCCCAGGGCAGCCGGTGAAGAGGCCTCGGGGGGCCGGGCTCAGCGGCGCCTCCTCCCTGAGCCCGAGAGCCTGGTCACCCCAGCGGCGGGGTGCAGAGATGGCCCCTCGCCCACACCAGGACCCTGCATCAGCTGCCCGGGGCAGGCGGGGCTACGGGAGGGCGGGTGCAGCTGCAGGGCCGGCCCTGGCTGCCAGCTCAGCGGGAGGGCGCTGGCACCCTGGACCTGCGCCCGGGCCCCGAGCAGACCCAGTGCCTCACGGGGTGGGCCCCCGCCCGCCTGGCCTTGGCTCGGGGTCTCCGGGAGCCTGGCCCCGGCCCGCTCGGGTCGCAGCCCCTGCCCGTCCACGCCCCTTCCCGCGCTGCTCTGGGCCGTGGGGGCAGGAGCCTCTGAGACAGGCAGGCCGGAGCAAGGGCTCCCGTGCCCTGTCCAGGGTGCGCCCCGGCAGGCGCTGCCCGCCGCTCGCCCGACCCCTGGTGCCTCCACCCGCAGCCGGAGCCAGCAGGGGCCTGGGCTGCAGAGCCGGCTGGGGGGCGCTGCAGGGGCTGGCGGGCAGGTCCGAGGCCCGTGGCTCCCGCGCAGGCTGAGGCGGTCCAGTCCTCCCAGGTGGCCCTCGGCGAGGCAGCTGGGCGATGGCCTGGTGGACACGGGGGCGTGGGGGTCACGGCCTGCCGGCCTCGCGCCCGCGGCGCTGGCCACCAGGTCCGGGCTGCGGGCTGGCAGAGTCCACCTGCTGGCGGCAGTGGACACAGACCACAGCGGGGCTGGGCCAGAAGGGGTGAAGATTTAGAGGGGCGGCCCCTGCTCAGAGCCCTCCGCCCAGAGGTGCCACCTCTCCAGGAAGCCCTCCCGGCTCGGCGAGGGCCCCCTCTGCGCCCCCTGCCCCTCAGCCCTCTCTGGACACCAGGCCCAGGTTGGGCGGCCCGTGGGCGGGGCACCGGCCGCAGGGACAGCCGCCCAGCTGCCCAGCCCCTGGTCCAGGTGGGCCTGGAGTTACCTGCTCACCCCCGAGGGGCCTGTCGGTGCCCGGCCCCCCTCGCCTCCCCTTGCTTTCCGCCGGGGCCTTCGAAGGGACGCGGACGGGGGGGTGGGGGCGTCCAGCCCTGGGGAGACGGCCGGCGCGGCAGCCTGGGGGCGGGGGGCGGGGGGGTGGCTGGCCCGCGGGGAAGCTCGGTCACCCCTGCCGGGCGCCGTGAGGCCGTCGGGCCGCGGCTGTGCGGGGCGGGGTGGGGGCCGGGCGGCCGGCGTGGCCTGAGCGCCGTCCCTCCCTCCCCAGGACCCCTGCCTCTCCGCCCTGCTGCTGGACAAGCTGCCCGCCTGCCGCCCGGAGGCCGAGCGCGCCTGCGACGCCTGCACCGCCCGCCTGAGCCAGCTGACCCGCGAGGCCCTGCGGCTGCTGCAGGCCCCAGCCCCCCGCGAGGACCCCGCCGCCGGCCTGGACAGGGGGAGGCCGCTGGCCTGGCCTCCCGGGCCTGGCGTCCAGGTGTCGGTGGCGCCCGCCGGCCTGGGGGGCGCGCTGAGCACCGTGACCATCCATGCCCAGCAGCCCCTGGAGGGCGTGTGGGGCGCGTCCAGGGCCAGCGGCCTGCTGCCGGCCTCCTGCCTGGTGAGTGCCGCGCGGGCCCTCGGCCGTCTCGCTGGGCGGGGCGGGCCCTCCTGGCACCCCACGTCCCTGCGGCCCCAGGGCGCCCGCAGCCGCGCCCCGTGGACGCTGCAGCCCAGATGTGCGCAGGCCCATCTGCCCACCAGGGTGCGGCAGGCAGGCGGGCAGCCCCTGAGCTGGCCAGACAGCGCCCGGGCGGCCGGAGCAGGCGCCTCCCCCACGCCCCGGGGTCTCCCGGGCTCCTGCCGCCCGGGCAGGGGTGCCCACCTCCGGCCTGGCCGCCAGGGAGCAGCCTCCCGCCCGCGACAGCAGGGCCACAGCTGGGTCTCTCGGGGGGCCGCTCGTGGGGTCTCCTGTATCCCTGCGTGTTCCATCGGGGGAGGCCCTGGACGGGGTTTCAGGAGACGGACCCTCCGCCAGGGCTTCCCGGCGCTGGGGAGAGCTGGTGTGGCTTTGGGGTGCAGGGTGGCTGCGTCTGGCTCGCCGAGGCCCGGGTGCCGCCCCTGAGCCAGGTGTGTGGCCACCAGCTGGCACCAGGCCTGGGCGGGGGGCGGGCGGGCGCCTGCACCAGCCCCGCCGGCAGCCTGGGACCCCGCCCAGGCCTGCCGCGCGCCAGTGAGGGGGACCCCGAGTGGGCGTCCGGGCTCTCGCCAGCCCAGCGGCCGCGAGGAGGCCGCGTCCAGGGTCCCGGCCCCACAGGCCCTGATGGCCCGCGCCGGGCTGCGGGCAGGGACGTGCGGGCCCCGGGGCGGCGGGAGCCAGCCCTGGGTCCCCGGTGCGGTGCCAGTGGGGGCCCTGCGTGCAAGGGCCCGGAGGGGGCAGCTGGGGCCTTGGAGGTGCTGGGAGTGGACAGGAGGCCCCGCCGGAGGGGCTGCGGTCGCAGGCCGAGTGAGGTCCAGCCTCCGTTCCGAGGGCGAGGGGGAGTAAGGAGAGGGGTTCAGGGTGCTGGGGAGGGAGCCCAGAGGGACTCTGTGCCCCTAGTGTGGGGGCCTCTCCCAGACGCCCGGGTCAGACGCCCGGGCTGCTCCCAGGTGGCCTCGCTGGCCTCTTGCTGGCCGCTTGTGGCGGGGATGGCTGACCGGCGGCCGCGGTCAGCGGGGGCCGGAGCCCGTGAGCGGCCCTCGGCCAGACGAGGCGCTTCCCGGGCTCAGCGGCAGCCCCGGCTCCAAACCACTGCGGTCAGAGCCCGGAGTCCAGGCCTCCGGCCCCCCAGCTCCCAGCACAGGCCCCGCACCCCTCCGCAGCCAGACGCCCGAGACGAGGCTGGGCGCGTCTGGGGTGCTGCTTCTGCTGTTCCCCGTGACCCCGAGGGGCTGGCTGGCACGTGGGGTGGAGGGGACTGTGGCCGGGCCCCACCTGACCCCCTGCTCCTGCCTCGGTCTACCCACGCTCTCCCGGGAGAGAGAGCCTCCTGCGGGGAGGCTCCTCTGTGCCGTGGCCTGGGGCTGGGGGGCCCTCCCTGCGGGTCCTCCCTGCCACACCCTGCGCCCCACGAGCGTGGGAGCCCTGGGCAGCCTCTGCCCCGGCCCAAGCCCCGTGAGGCGCCGTCCTGGGAGCAGGTCCTTGCCGTTCGCTCAGGCCTGGAGGGCTCCCAGGAAGCGGCGTCTCCCTCCGGGGCCCTGCGGGGTGGCCCCGCGTCTGCCCTTGCCCGGCGCCGCCGCCCGCAGCAGAGCCCGGTGGCCGCGGCGACTGACCCTCTCGCCTTTTCCTTCTGCTGCTGCGCTGCGCTCCGCCTCCCTCTGCCGGCCGCCGCCCCCTCTCTCTGTCCCCGTGTCGTGGTCTTCCCTCCTGCCCGCCCCGCCCGCCCCCCGCTTCGCCAGGCGGCTCCCTTGGCCTGCCCGGGCTCTGCTTCCGCCAGGAGTCGGCCGCGGGGGACGGCGGAGCCGAGGTGCCTGCCGACGCCTGAGACAGGTCAGTGTGGGCCCCGCCGGCGGACGAGCCAGCGCGGGAGCGGGGCCGGCGGCCGCAGCGCCCAGCAGGAGCTCGGCCAGGAGCCCGCCTGGCGTCCCAGCCAGCCCTGCCAGCGCCCTGCTCCACGGCCCCCCCCCCGGCGGGACCAGCACAGCAGGTGGTCAGAGGGGCCCGCCCAGGTGGACGGCCAGCTCGCTTCGCCGGGCCTGGAACAGAGGCAGCTTCTGATTCCCACTGCCCAGCCCCGGCCTGGCCCTCTGGGAAGTTCTGGGAGCTTTTTCCCCGCGCGCATGGTCTCTGCCTAGCGTAGACTTGCCGGTCGTGTGTCTGTGCCCCTGCTGGGCGCAGGACGGGGGGACCGGGCTGGTGTGGAGGTGCCCCCTGGAGGCTGCTGGGGAGTGGTCCTCTGGGCGAGAAGTGCTGGACAGGGGGCGGCGAGGAGAGGTCAGAGAGTGAGGTGGCTGGAGGAGGCAGGGCTGGCGGGGCTGGGTTCTGAGGGATGTGTAGGAGTCCGTGCCGGCAGGTGTGGTGGCCTGCCCTCTGCCCGACAAGGGTTTGCCGCACACTCGCCCTTCTCTCCTGCCCCTCGCAGCCCTGGGGGAGAGGCTGAAATGGGGGTGTGTGGCTTCCACCCGGGAAACGCTGCGACCACCCTTTGCAGACTGGCCACTCTTCCAGAAGGGTCTGGAGACCGGGTTGGCTGTGAGCTGGGCAGGGTCAGCAGAAGACTCGTGTCCTGTCCGCAGGGACCCCAGCCCCTGCTAGGCCCGGCAGGGACAGGCCGTGACACTGCTGTCCGCTGGCCTCGGGCCGAGGGGAGCCCCCAGGAGCAGGCCCCGTGGCTCGGAGCCCGAGGCGGGGCGGGGTCCTGGGGCGGCCAGGCCGAGGCCACCCGTCCCCTCCCTGCGGCGCCCCGGCCCGGCTGGCCTGGCGTCCACCACACGTGCTTGTAGACCCGTTTGCCGGCGCCGTCCATGAGCGTCTGACCCCGTTTAGCCCCATTACGAGACTGTCTCCCTTCCTGGGGTTATCTTAGCTGGTCAGCGGGACACGTGAGCGGTCTCCGAGGGCCGCGTGGTCGCGCTCCGGCCGCGCCGGCCAGTGTTTGCCGTGCTGCTTCTCCCGTGAAGCCTCTGGGCGCTCCCAGTGGATAGCTGTGGGGAGAGGGACGCGGGGCCCGTCCACCTCTCCTGACCACGCGGTCACTGCATTTCTGGACGCCGTGGGGGCTACGCCGAGGCCCTCTCCTCCGGGCGGACCGGCCCGCCCCAGCTGTCGGGCCAGGCCCACTGCCGATGGCGGCCTCCGCGCGGCGGCCCTCACGCGGCCCCTCCCTCCCTGCAGGCGGAGGCGGCGGTGGCCGCGGTGGCGGTGGCAGACTCGGTCCGAGAGGGCGGCCCCGCGCTGGGCCCTGCGGGCGCGCCGAAGACCTGGGGACGCAGCGGGGCCCCGGGCACCTCGGCGGCCGCCTCCTTCATCCTCAGGTAGGTGGAACCCACGGCCTGGGCGCTGCGGCCCCCGGAGCGGCTCCGGCTGCTGGCCCCGGGGATCGGCCCAGTTGCCCCTTCGAGGCGCCGGTGGGGGTGGGCTGGGGCGCCCCAACCCAGGACAGGCCCGGCGTCCCCTCAGTCTGACTGAGCCCGAGCTCGCTGGGGGACGCGGCCGTGGGGCGTCTGCCGTCGGGGCCGCCCCGGGGGGCAGGGGCCCGGCTCCGTGTGGGGGCAGCTGGGCTGCAGCTGCTCCCTCCGGCCGAGGCGCAGCCCTGCGGACCGGGCGGGGGGCAGCCTGGCGTGGGAGCGGGTGTGGGGAGGGGTCCCTGCCCGAGCCTGCGGGCCCCAGCAGAGCCTCCCCGCCGCTGGGTCCAGGCGGGGGTGGTGGTGGGGTCAGGCGGCCTGGCCGCTGTCCCCCGGTCAGCCCCCCGTGCTTCGGGCCTCGGCCGCCTTCTCGCCTCTAGCTGTGGGGCCGGCTTGGGGGTGAGGGCCCGAGATGGGGGTGCCAGGCGCTGGCGGGGCACTGGGGCCGGTGGGCTGGCCAGAGGGGCAGGTCGGGCCGAGGGCGGACCCGGCCCCGAGCTGACCGCAGCCCGGCCTGGCTTCGGCGCGGCCCAGCGCCGGTGGAGCTCCCGGCGCCTTTTGTCTGAGTAGGGGAGGCCGCTGCTGACCTTGGGAGTTGCCATAGCAACAAGTGTGTGGGGGTGGGGAGGAGCCGCTTTCAGGTGGGGGTGCTGCCATCACTCCGGCCGGCCGGACGCCCCGCACCGCAGCGGCCACCTGAGGGTGCCGGCCACATCGGGGCGGCCCGGCTGGACCCGCCTGCTGCCGGGGCTGGGCCGGGGCCGGTGGGGGAGACCCCTCGGCCGTGGGCTGGGCCGGGCGTCCCCCAGCTGCTGGTGCTCTCTGGTTTGTGGTCATCGGGCTGAGAGGCCGGGGCGTCGCCTGAGCTGCCGGGCCCTGCCCGCGGGCTCAGCGGCTCCCTGGGGCCCCTGGGGCCTGCGGGGGCAGGCAGACCCCAGCCTGGCTGCGCCCCAGTCTCCAGCCCGGGGTGTCCGGGGGCTGGCGGCCGGGCCTGTGCGGAGCAGGGCGGGCCACGGAGCCGCAGGCCACGGGGTGGGCTTTGAGGGTTGGGTAGGAGCCCGCCGTTCAGGTGGGGCAGGAGCCTGCTCCAGCCGCAGTCCTGGGCGGCCCCGGCCCTAGTGCTGGCCGGCGGGTGTGTGCACAGTGGAGCCGGGCAGGGCGCCCCAGGGTCCTGCACAGGTGGGTTGTGGGGGCTGCCGGTCCATGATGGCCTGGTCGCCAGAGGCCCGCTGCCCTCCGCAGGGCCGCCCTCCTGCCCGCTGGGCCTCCTGGGTCAGTCCCAGCCGGCCAGCTTGCCTTGCCAACGGGGACGAAGCTGCTCGCCCCACCCTGCCCCCCAGCCCGAGAGCCCCAGGACCTGGCCGGGGTCTCGGGGCTGCCCAGGGCCGGCCCCCAGAAGCCTCTCCCGAGGCGCCGTTGTGGGGGCCAGGCCAGGAAGGTTGGGGTGCAGCGGGGTCCCCCCCACTCCCGACCCTGTGCGGCAGATCTTCCAAGGCCTCCCCCACACCCCGCTCTTGCTCCTGGCTGTGACCCAAGGGAGCAGCGGCCAGGCCTGGGGGCCGGCCTTGGCTGGGCGTGCTGGGGGCGGGGCGTCTCCTGGGGCGTCCCGAGGTGAGGAGGGCTGTGCTGCAGGGCTGCAGCCCGGCCGGTGCCTGTGTCCCCCGCACTCCGGGCCGGGGCTGCTGTGCCCAGCGCTGGTGCGGCGGGCACTGTGGGGCGTGTGTGGTGCCATGCGGTCCTGGCATCACCGCCCCGTCTCCCAGCCCACTGCTCAGAGCCCAGAAAGCTGGGCCCCGAGGCCGGCAGGCTGCCTCCCGCGGGCGAGCACTGAGGGCCCAGCCCGCAGCCGGGTCCCAGCCGGCCGCATCAAAGGGCGGGGCCCGAGTGGGGCCTGCGGGGCGGGGGGGTGGGGGCTGCTCCCTGGGCGGGGCCGGGAGGCGGGGTGCCGAGTCTGAGGGGCGCCCTCTCCCCAGGCGGCTGGGCCTGGACGAGGGGGCTGGGCAGGGTCCCCCGCCTCCCCCGGGGACACAGGCCCCTTGAGACCGGGGCGTGGGGTCAGCTTGCCTGGCCCCTCACAGCCAGTTGTCCCGATCTGGCCGGGCAGGGGCCGGCTGTGCTGCCCGGGGGTGTCCACTTCGCCCAGGCGAGGCTGCCCAAGCGCCACCACTCACAGCTGGAGTGGGCCCCGGGTCCCTGTGGTCAGCCGGGCCCTGGTCCCTCCTCCGAGGCCTGCCAGGGGGCCGGCCTCTGCCCCGACCTGTCAGCCCCGCCCTGCCTGCCCGCCTGAGCTGAGGGCGGGCCCATGCGGCAGCTCTGCCCGCCCTCCCAGGGCGGTGGGTGGGGGCTGGGCATCACCGGGGAGGCAGGGGCCGGACGGGCCCCCAAAGTCCGCGGGGGGGCGGCCGGCCTGCACGAGCTGAGCGGCCTCTGCCACCCGCCCTGCCCGGGCCCCCGGCCGCCTCTGCGAAGGCCCCGCAGCCCATGGGTCACGCTTACGTTCTGTGATGACGCGTGCGAGGACGAGAGTTGCCCCCGGGGGCCCTAAAAGCCAGCGGTGGCGGCCGAGCCGCCCGCAGGCCCCGCTGGCGGAGTCGCCCTGGCAGGCGGGCGCAGGGCGGCCCCAGAGCCCGGGCAGGGTCCTGCAGGCCGGCCTGCGCAGCCCTCCGCGGCCCCCGCGCGGCGCCTGGGCCTGGGCCGCAGCGGCTGGGGCACGTCGGCCCACGCTCGGTCTGCGGGAGGCCCGGCCGCTGGCCCTGGGGTGTCGCAGGGTCAGCTGCGGCCGGGCCGGCGGCCTGAGCAGGCACTGCCCAAGGGTGGGGGCCCCGGGTGCCCGGCCCACCAGCCCGCAAGTGCACAAGGAGCCCCTCGGGTGGGGCTGATGCCCCCGCCCTGTCCCCGACGCCCCACTCGGCGCTGTGGGCCGGCAGGTGGGGGTTCGAGAGCATGTGCTGGCGTGGGCCTTGCGCGGCCGGTGCTTGGGTCACGCTGCGAGGGCTCCTCGGCCCGGGCCGGGGGGCCGCGGACACCTCCTGGGGGGCGCCGGGGCGGGGCTCGGCCCTACGAGCACCCCGCGCTCCCCAGGACAGCCGGGCACCTGGGCTCAGCCGCCGTACCCAAGGCCCCGCTGGCCCCTGAGTCAGACAGGCTGCCGAGTCCCGGCCGGGCGGCCCCTGCGCCCCCCCCGCCCCCGCTGGCCTGCACTGCCCACATCGCGGGGCGGGGGCGAGTGGCGGGGGGGGCGCCGGCCGGCGGCTGCGGGGCGGGGTGACCGACCGCTCTGACCCCCAGGGCCGCGCAGAAGCTGAGCCTGGCCTCCAAGCGCAGGAAGGCCCCCCCGCCGCCCCCCGCCCGCGGCGCCACCGCCTACCCCACGGACTTCAGCGGGGTCCTGCAGCTGTGGCCGCCCCCCGCCCCCCCCTGCCTGCTCAGAGCCGCCAAGGCCAAGGAGAACGCGGGGGGCGTGGGCAAGGTAGGTCCCTCGGCCCAGGGGCGGGCGGCGGGTCCTGTCCGGCTTGGACGGGTGGTGATTGGGCTGCCCCCCGGGGAGACGAAGACCTGGCCCATGCGGGGTGCGGGCGCGGCTCCCGGAGTGGGGTGCGGGCGGGGCCCTCTCCTCTCCAGAGGCAGTCAGCGCTGCGCCTACCAGGGTCCTAGCGGGGACCTCTGGCCCTGCTGGCCGCTCCGCCCCTGGCGCTGGGTGAGGACACCCCCACGCGCAGGCGGCCGCGACCACTTAGCACGTCCCTGGGAGCTGCTTTGGGGGAGGCCTCAGACAACGCGGCTCTGGCTTGGGGGGGACGCTCCCTGGACGGGGCGGGTGGGGACGCTGCCTCTGGGGGCAGAGGACAGAGGACTCGGGAGCCCCGGCCGCCTGCCTGTGGCTTCCACCAGCTGCTCCGGGACCCAGGCCCCCAAGTATGGGGGTCCCCTGGCTCCCCACCCAGAGGCCACACCCCAGCCCCCGGCGCTCTTGCCCCAGGCCAGTCAGAAATGCCCCCGAGGGGGTTGGTGGCAGAGGGCATCTCTGTGCCCCACCTGCCCGCGCCTCTCTGGCGCCCTCTCCGGCGCGAGCCGCCCCTCCCCCACGCCTGGGCCACCTCTTCCGGAGTGGAAGTCCTTTTTTATGCAAAATGTGTTTTCCCAGCTAGGCAGCTGCCTGTTCCGGGCTTTGTGGTGGCCAAGCATTTAGGGCCAAGTCTCCAGTCTCCTCCCACACAATGGCCCCGGGGGCTCTCTCTGCAGCCAGCCCGGGACCCTTGGAGAGGCTGCCCAGCGGCGGGGGGCTCTCCCTGACCCGGGACCCCCTCCAGTCCCAGAGCCCATTTGGCTCCTGAAGTGCCGGGTGTTCACGCTGGAAGGAAATTGCCAAAAATTACCGGGAAGTGCACATTTCATCTGCTTGGCAGCAGCGTTAGGAAATGAAAGAGTTTTGTTCACATCGTCGTGGGGGAATAAAGGAATCGATTCCCGCCTAATGGAGCCGGAGAGGCGGCGTGTTCCCGTCCCCGGGGCCGCTCCTCTCACCGGTGTGCGTGTCAATTTGCCACCAGCCGGAGGCGCGCGGCGCGTGTCACTCACAGCTAGGCCGGGCGGGCCCCCACTGGCCGCGGGGGGACGGGGCGCGGTGGACCTCGGCCTGGCAGGCCAGGACCGCCGCCGCCCGAGGCCTCCCGCAGCACTGGGGGCCTGCTGGGGTGCGGGGCGGGGGCTGCTGCTGGCGCCTGTCCCTGGGGTCCCCCCCTCCGCCTGCTGGGAGCTGCTTCCCAGGAGGGGGCGGCCAGCCCCAGACCCCCCCTGGGATCCGCTTCCCTTCGGCTCTGGGCCCGCCCTCACCCCCGCCCTGTCCTGTCCTGGGGGTTCGAGCTGGTCTTTTCCTGGGGAGGGTCCTCAGCCCGGCGTCCACGTGTCTTTCTGGTGGGACTGCCCCTGGTTCTGCTGGCTGGGAGCCCGCGCGTGGGGATCCGAGACTGGCTTCTGGGCTCACCTGCCCTCTGAGGCTGAACCCCTTTGTGCATTTGCTGTTCCAGAAATCTGCTGTGCTGGCGGGGGAGGGAGGGACCCCAGGGCGGAGGGAGCTGAGCGAGGGTGGGTGTGGGCGCACACCGTGGGCACCCAGCCCTGTCTGCCGCGCCCCTGGCCCCGCCCGCCCCCGGAGCACCCCTCCGGCCGCGGAGCCCAGCCTGACCGAGGCCGGAGGGGCCCCCTTGCCAGGGTGGGGGCTCGGAGGGAGGCCTGCAGGGAGGGCCGAGGGCCGTCGCCGCGGCGGTGCGTGTGCGTGTGGCGGCAGCTCTGCCCCTGCACGCTGTGCCGTGGGCTCGGCCCGGCGTGTCTGTCCTGCCCTCCCGTCCTGTCCCCGGCCGAGCTGTGCCGACAGGCCCTGCTCTGTGGCCTCCCCGCAGGCCTCGCTGACCTCATAGGGGCCGCTGGCCCGGAGCTGGGGCGCGGGCGGCTGCATTCCTGCGGCGGGCGCCCTGCTGAGGCCTGGCCCCCCGTCCTGACTCGCACGGGCCGCTCCTGCCCTGTAATTAGCGGCGGCGGGGCCTCTGCGGCTGCTCAGACGCGCCCCTCCGCCCAGGTGAAGGTCATGCTTAGGATATGGCCGGCCCAGGGGGCCGAGGCCTCGAGCTTCCTGAAGGTGGACCCGCGAAAGAAGCAGGTGACCCTCTACGACCCGGCCGCAGGGCCCCCGGGCAGCATGGGCCCCCGCCGGGCCGCTGCTGCCGCCCCCAGGATGTTCGCCTTCGACGCCGTCTTCCCCCAGGACTCCGAGCAGGTGGGGGGCGGGGGGGGGGCGGGGGGCGGGGGTGGCGTCCCGGCCAGCCCCAGTCTGCCGACCCGCTGTGGCCCGCCCCTGCTGACTCCCTGCGCCCGCCAGGCCGAGGTGTGCTCGGGGGCGGTGGCCGACGTGCTGCAGTCTGTGGTCAGCGGGGCCGACGGCTGCATCTTCTCCTTCGGCCACGCGAGCCTGGGTAAGCCCCGGCGCCTCTGGCTGTGGGGGCTGGGCTGGGGGCGGACACTTGGGGTGGGGGAGAGGAGCCGAGGCCGGGCAGGGCCGGGCAGGCCGGTGACGTGCCGCCGCCCCAGGCACAGCGTACACCATGATCGGGAAGGACAGCTCGCCCCAGAGCCTGGGCGTGGTGCCCTGTGCCATCTCCTGGCTGTTCCGGCTCGTCGACGGCCGTAGGGAGCGCAGCGGCGCCCGCTTCTCCGTCCGCGTGTCCGCCGTGGAAGTGTGCGGCTGGGACGCCAGCCTGCGGGACCTGCTGGCCGAGGTGGCCTCCGGCAGCCTCCAGGACGCCCAGCCACCAGGCGCGTGCCTGCGTGAGGCGTCCGTCCGTGGGGCCCAGGTGCGCTGCCGCCGTGGGGGAGGGCGGGCGGCCGGGGCTGGCCCCGCCTGACCTGGCCCTGGCGCTGCCTCTGCCCGCAGCTGCAGAGCCAGAGCGAGCTGCGGGCGCCCACAGCGGAGAAGGCGGCCTTCTACTTGGACGCGGCGCTGGCCGCCCGCAGCCCCGGCGGCTCCCACATGCTGTTCACGCTGCACGTGTACCAGTACCGCATGGAGCAGGGCGGCCAGGGCCCGAGTAGGTGCCCGGCCTCGGGCGTGGCAGGCCCGCGGGGCGGGTGTCCAGCCACCGGGCGGGGCCCGGGCTTCACGCCGCCACCCTTTCTTGTGCTCAGTGTCAGGAGGCCGCAGCCGCCTGCACCTCATCGACCTGGGCAGCTGCGAGGGGGCACCCGGCAGGGTGGGCGAGGCCCCCGGGGGCCACCTGTGCCTGTCCCTCTCGGCCTTGGGCAGTGTCATCCTGGCTCTGGTCAGTGGGGCCAAGCACGTGCCCTACAGGTGAGCTTCCCCGAGGCCTGGCTGGGCGTGGGTGGGTGCTGGGGGTCGGCTCGCTCCGCGGCCCTCGATGGGCCTCGCTGCCCCAGGGCAGGCCTGGGGCTGGTGCCTGGGGCAGGGACACTGCCCAGAGCCCCTGCTGGCGAGACGGCCTCCCCTGTCCCGCTCCCCCGGCCGGGCCCTCCAGCCGCCTCTGAGCCCCCCGGCCCCCAGGGACCACAGGCTGACCGCGCTGCTGCGGGAGTCCCTGGCGCCCAGCGCCTGCCGCGCCACCATGGTGGCCCACGTCTCGGACTCACCGGCCTGCCACGCGGAGACGCTCAGCACCGTGCAGCTGGCCGCGCGCATCCACCGCCTGCGCAGGAGGCGGCTCAAGGTGGGCGCCGCTGGGGCTCCCGCTCGCCCGCCCCAGGGCCCGCGCGTCCACGGCGGGCGGCCGCTCACCAGCGCCCTCTGCCCCCAGTGCGCCTCCAGCTCCTCGGGCGGCGAGAGCTCCTGCGAGGAGGGCCGCGCCCGCCGCCCCCCGGCCCTGCGGGCCCCCCAGCCCCGCGCCCCCGCGCGCCTGCAGGGCGACCCCGAGTGCACGTCCAGCAGCGAGCAGTCCTGTGACACCGTCATCTACGTGGGGCCCGGCGGGGCAGCGCTGTCGGACCGGGACCTCACCGACAACGAGAGCCCGCCCGACTTCGTGCCCATCATCCCGGCCCTGAGCCGCCGCCGGCCCTCCGCGGGGCCCCGCGACGCCGACCACTTCCGCTGCAGCACCTTCGCCGAGCTGCAGGAGCGGCTGGAGTGCATCGACGGCAGCGAGGGCCCCGAGGGCGTCCGGGCCGGCCCAGCCCGAGGGGCCAGGAGGCCCTCGCCGCCCGAGGCTGCGGGCCCCAGGACGGCGGCGGGCTCCCCGCAGACGGCCGGCACCCCTCGGGGCTGCCCTGGCCCGGGCCCCCCCCGAGGTGCCCCGGAGTCCTCTGTGGCCGGCTCCTGTGGGGGCCGGAGCGAGGAGCTGCCCACGCCGGACAAGGACGCTGCGGACAGGGGCCAGAGGCCGCTGCCTGGTCCGGCCCCTCCGCCGCCGGCAGCCGGCGGGGCCCTGGGGGAGCCCGGGGGAGGCGGTGCTGGCGGGGGGCCCCGGACGCCCCCCGTGGGCTGCCCCCGCCCCGCCATACCGGGCCGCCTGGGGCGGGGCGCGCTGACCGCGACGGTGACCCTGCGGCAGCCCGTGGAGCTCAACGGCGAGGACGAGCTGGTGCTCACGGTGGTGGAGGAGCTGCCCCTGGGGGCGCCGCCCGGGCCCGGCCACCTGCCCAGCCTGGCCAGCTTCGGCAGCGACTGCTCCCTGCAGGCCCTGGCCTCGGGGTCCAGGCCGGTCAGCATCATCAGCAGCATGAACGACGAGTTCGACGCCTGCACCTCTCAGGCCCCCGGGGGGCCCCCAGAAGGGGCGGCCTGCACCGGCGGCCCCCGGGCCTCTCCTGTCCACTCCTGGCTCTTCGTGGCCGATGGCTGTGGGCCCCCACGGCGGCCCAGCCCCAACTCCCCGGCGGGCCCCGAGCCCCCGGGCCCCCCCGCCCCGGACAGCCCCCTGGAGGTGGGCAGCTTTCGGCTCGCGGAGCAGGAGGGACTGCACAGCCCCAGGCCGGCCCCCAGCTCTCATCCTGGGGAGGCTGCCGCTGCGGCCGCCAGCCAGGGCGGCCAGGAGCTGCGGGCCTGGCCTCCCCGGGGGCCGGCGCCTGCCCAGACCATCCACTCCAGCCTGCCCCGGAAGCCCAGGACTACCTCGGGGGCCGGCCGCGTGGGCTGCCCCGCCCCGGGCCTGAGCTCCCCCGGCCCCGGAGACGCTTTCGAGGACCCCTGGCGGCCAAGGGGGGAGGAGAGCGGGCCTCTCCAGGCGGCCTCCGCTGGCCGGGTCCCCAGCCCTGCGCCGGGCCCCTGGAGGGTGGCGGACGGCTGTGAGGGGGCGGCCAGGGCGGCCCCCAGGCCAGGGGCGGGGACTCCAGCCCCACCTCTGCGCAGAGGGGCCACCACCCTGGGCGTGAGCTCGCCCGCGGCGTCCTGCGGCGCTGCTTCGGTGGGGGCCATGGCCGGCCCAGGTGGGCCCAGTAGCAGGAAGGCCGCAGCCCCCAAGGGGGGGGCGCCCCCCAGGCCCGGCGGCTCCGGCCCCCCGGCCCCACCCGTGCGCAAGTCCAGCCTGCAGAGCAGGAGCGGCCCAGCTGCCGCCCCCGCCCGGGGGGAGGAGGACGCGAGGCCCAGCGGCCGGGCCGACCCCGTGGTGTCCAGGGCCACGGCCAGCCTGAAGGTCCGGGCTGGCAAGGCGGAGGCGGCCTCCCGGCCGGCCCACGGGTCTCTGGAGCGAGGCGAGGGCAGGGCCAGGGAAGCCGCCGGCCGGCTGGTCCGGGCCGTGCCCAGGCTGGGCGTGCTGCCCCCGGGGCCCCCGCCAGGACCCGCCGTGGCCAGCCGGGGCGGCCTGGCCAAGGGCGTGGGGGTGTCCAGGGCCCCGGCCGGCGGAGGCAAGGGTCGCAGCCCCGCAGCGGGGGCCTCGAGGGCCCTGGCTGCCCCTGGGAAGCTGCTGCCCCCCGCGGCGGGCAGGCCCCCCGGCAGCCCCGGGGCAGGCCCCAGGGGTGCTCTGCGGGTGGTGCCCGGCGCGGGGGCCAAGGCCGGCAGGGGCACCATCATGGGCACCAAGCCGGCGCTCCGGGTGGCCCACAGCCGCATGGACGATCTGGCGGCCGGCGGGGGCGGCCCCTCCTGGGGCTCGGCCGACTCGGACAGCGGCAACGACAGCGGCGTGAACGCGGGCGAGGAGCGGCTGGCCCTGGGCCCGGCGCTGCCCTCGCCCTACAGCAAGGTGACCGCCCCGCGGCGGCCGCAGCGCCGCAGCAGTGGGCACGGCAGCGACAACAGCAGCGTGCTAAGCGGGGAGCTCCCGCCCGCCATGGGCCGCACCGCGCTCTTCTACCACAGCGGGGGCAGCAGCGGCTATGAGAGCGTGGTGCGGGACAGCGAGGCCACGGGCAGCGCGTCCTCCGCGCCCGACTCCATGAGCGACAGCGGCGCCGCCTCGCCGGGCGCCCGGGCCCGCAGCCTCAAGTCCCCCAAGAAGAGGGCCACAGGTGGGTGGCGACGCCGGCCGGGCGGGCCTGGGCGGGGAGAGGGCTCAGGCTGCGCTGTGTCCGCGTGGGCACCGCGCTGGGCGTCCAGGGCAGGCGGAGGCCGCGGGGCGAGACCGGCTCCCGTTCCCAGAGCGGTTCCGGGGGCGGCGACGGGCAGGGTGGAGAGGAAAATGCAGAAGGACGCAGAAGCTGCTCGGCTGATCTGGGCTTCGGGGCGGAGCCTGACGGGCTTCGTGTGGGCCCGTGTGTGGAGCCGGCTCCGTCCCCACTCGTGGTTCCGACCTCAGCGGCAAGGCTTCGGCTGACCGGTCACTGGACGCACTGGTCGCGCCTTGCTGTGGCCGCCGTCCGGGGCGGAGCGTCCTGCTCTCGTTTACCCGAGAGGAGCTTCTGCGGGCCGGTGTCGCGTCTTTAGCACTGTGGCCACTCCGCATTAGTGCGTGTTTCTGTCACCAGTATCAGGCGGCCGCTCACGTGTTAATACGTGTTCATCTGGTCTCTGGTTTTTCATGCCATGTGGATTTATTTGGAACTATTAGCTGCTGTTTCTTGGATCGTGCTCAGTCTAGAAGCTTTACACATTGTTTTGGTGAAAGTGGAAGGTGTTTCATGAGAGATATTACAGTTTTTTTAATATCCAGTAGTTCAGGAGTTGTGTGTTTTACTGACTGCTTCTACCATTCCTGCGGTGGCACAGACAATGGCCGGTCCCAAGGGCTGGTAAACTTAAAGGGCACCGGCACACAGTGTTAAGCCAAGGTCACTGATGGACCGGGCCAGGTGGACTTTGTACTGGACAGGCCGAGCTGCGTGGCCAGAGTGGCAGCTTAAGCAGCCCTTTAAGCCGAGCAGACGCACGGGTGTGGGGTTCTGAGCTGCCGTGTGGGGTTCCAACCTCAGTCTCCAAGACCCTGCTAGGGCTTCTGCTCTGGGGGTCCGGGAGGAGTGGGCCAGCCCTGCACTGCGTGACATGGGGGGTTCAGCCCCGGGCGACCTGTGGGCAGGGCCGGTGTGTCGGGGCGGGTGGGGGAGCCGCCCTGGGCTGGCGGGCCTGGCTGGGGCGTCCTGGGGTGGAAGCAGAGGGCTGAGCGGGGGCGCAGCGCAGACAGGGCGGCAGGGGCGGGCCCTAAGCGGGCAGCTGGGGTGGCAAGAGGTGGGGGGGCACACCCGTGTGCTCCGTGGCCAGGAGCGGCCAGGGCCGGGGGCGGGGAGCCAGGCTGAGGGCCTCCGGCCGGGCCCCTGTGCCCTCCCCGTCGGAACCCCGGCCGGGGCCCGGGCTGGGCTGGCCTCCGTCCTCCGCTCACCTGGCACCTGGCCCTCTGTTGCAGGTCTGCAGCGGCGGCGGCTGATCCCCACCCCGCTGCCTGACGCCGCTGCCCTGGGCCGCAAGCCCAGCCTTCCGGGGCAGTGGGTGGACCTGCCCCCGCCGCTGGCCGGCTCGCTGAAGGAGCCCTTCGAGATCAAGGTGTACGAGATCGACGACGTGCAGCGTCTGCAGCGGCGCCGCCCCTCCCCCAGGGAGGACCCCGCCGAGGTCAGGGCGGGGGGCTGGGCAGGCCCCGGGGGCAGGTGGACCTCTGCAGTGGCCGGCGGCCTGCTGACCTCACCTTCTTTTGTCCACAGCCCTCCCTGGAAGTGGAGAAGGTAGGAACCCGTCCCGGGGCCCAGCCTGTGGTGCCGACGCCCCGCCTCAGGCAGAGGGCGGCTGGTGGAAGGCCCTGGGGCCGCCGGGGCTGTTCCCTGACCCGGGGGACAGGCTGCACCCCAGTTGTACCAGCTGGGGCCCCAGGCAGACACTGGAGGCTGTTTGGGAGCACCACCGGTGCGGGGCAGCCCCCTGAAGCTCCACTGTGCCCACCGGGGCCTGGCAGGTGCAGGGAGGCCCGGGCCGAGGTTAGAGTCTGGAGCAGGTCCTCTTCCTGACCAGCGCCCACTTTGCTGCCCCCAACCTCCAGGGCCTGGTGTGTGTCAGTGCGAAGCTGCGGCTGGCCGAGCGCAGACAGCAACGGCTGCGGGAGGTGCAGGCCAAGCACCAGCACCTGCGCACAGAGCTGGCCCAGACGCAGGGCCGGCTGATGGTGGAGCCTGGCCGCTGGCTGGAGCAGTGTGAGTCCTCGCCCCGCCCCCGCCGGCGGCTGCCCCGAGGCCCCGCCCCTTCCCTGGCTGCCCTGAGGCCCCGCCTACCAGAGGCCCCGCCCTTTCCTGGGCTGCCCCAGACACGCCCACCCTGGGCCCCGCCCCTTCCCTAGCTGCCCCGAGGCCCCGCCTACCAGAGGTCCCGCCCCTTCCCGGGCTACCCCGAGGCCCCACCCCGGGAGTGTGCAGGACGGGCCCTGGTACCCCACTCACCGTTTGACCCCCCAGCCAGCCACCTCCCTGCGCAGTTGCGCCAGGACCCCGCCTGACGGGCACCTCTGCCCCCCTTCCAGTCCAGGTGGGCCCCGAGCTGGAGCCCGAGTCGGCGGAGTACCTGGCGGCCCTGGAGCGCGCCACGGCCGCCCTGGAGCAGTGCGTGAACCTGTGCAAAGCCCACGTCATGATGGTCACCTGCTTCGACATTAGCCTCTCGGCGCCCGCTGCTGCCCCCGCGCCGCAGGAGGTGGACGTCTGAGGCTGGCGGGAGGGGACACTCGGGGCGCGAGGCCCGAATGTGGGTGGATCGAGGATGTGCTGGGGGTTGGAGGGCGAGGATGCCGAGGGGTGCAGGCGGGTCTCGAGGGAGACCCTGCAGCGGGGGCGGGGCGGGCGTGAGCACCAGAGGGGGGACTGTCCGCGGACAGCCACGCAAGTGCCTTTGACCCGGGCGGGCCGTCTCCTTCCGCTCCGTGCGGGCGGACACCAGCAGCGCGAGCCCGGCCGGCCTGGCCAGCCGGGCAGCCCCACGTAGCAGGCGGCCTGGGCTCCGGCCCTCGGTCGGGGCCGCTTTCCCGACGCTGTTGCTCCTGGTCTGCGGGCTCCCTCCGCAGAGCCAGAGTTTCGGGGTCTCCCCAGGACCTGCTCCTTCCTGAGGATGCTGGGGGCGCAGCACTAAGGGCTGACGGAAGGCAGACGCCTTCCTCCACGGCAGGAATTCTTACCAAAACCACGAGCAAAAAAGCAAATCACAAATACGGGGTTTGGGTTTTGTAAGGTTCTGCGGGTTCGCGTTTTTATGTCCGCCGGCCCCGGCCGTTTGCAGCGAGGGCGGAGGCGTGTGCTGGTCTCCCGGGGGGCGCCTCGGGCTCCCGTGGGCTGCCCGCGGTGGGCGCCCGGGAGGCAGATGCGAATGCAGGGGTGGGGTGTGTGTGTGGGGTCCGGTCTCCAGGGCTTCTCCTGACGTGTTTTTAGGGGTGCACCTTTGTACAGACGTGTTCATAGCCTCTTGCTACGGCTTTTTTGTGAATAAACAATGCCTCAATTGTTCTCCGGACTCCAGTGACCCACAGGAGCAGCCGACAGAGCTGGGGACAAGCCCACTTCCTCTCTGACCCCTAACAAGCCCCCGTCCCCACAAACCCAGCTTCGGGGCCGGGCGGGGCCGAGGCTGGGACCCGCTGTCAGGTGGGCGTGGCTGGCGTATTGGTGGGGCGGGGCCTGTGCCGGCAGCCCCGCCCCCTGAAGCCTGCATCTGGGGGCCCGCCCGCCCCCACCCTGCCACTGGCTAGGTGCTTTTCCACCGGCACCCCTGCCCCCACGCCACCCGGGAGCCCCAGGCCGCAGGCAGTGGGGGGGGGGAGGGGCCCCAGGTGGTCGCTGCCCGGCCTGCACCGGCCTGTCCCCGCGTGTGGTCTGTGGTCTGCGCCTCCCGGAACCCTTGGGGCCGCGGGCCCTGAGTCATACAGCACCCCCTCTGGGCCCGGGGGGCTGGGGGCACCTGCTGGAGGAAGAATGAAGGGAAGATGAAGCCCTCCCTGGGGAGGATCAACCAGTACAGAAGCACGCTCCCGGCCAGGGCAGCTGTCTGCAAAATGCCGGCAGACCCTTCCCTGCACCCCAAAGAGGCCTGCGCCTCTGGGCTCCGCCCCCTCTCGGTGCCCAGCCAGCCACGCGCCTCCTCCCCGCTGGGCCCGCTGGCCCTGAGGGGCCATCCCTACAGGGGCCCACCCAAGGCCCCAAGCTGCTTCTCTGTCCCGAGTGGGGCTCAGAACTGAGAACACCCCTCCCTGGCTCGAGATCCCACCCGGCCTCGCTAAGCAGAGGCAACTGCTGTCCAGGGGCCGACCCGGCGGCCAGGCAGTGCCGGGGCTGGGCCCACAGCAGCGGGCCCTGGTGCCCAGCACGCTCGCAAGTTTGGGGCTGCGTGGGGGACTGGCCGCTTCCCTTTGCAGGGCCTCCCTCAGCGCTGGGCACCCACGCCCGCCCCATCTCAGGCTGGCCGCTGCCCGTCCAGGGGGTCTGGCGGCCCCGCCTGCTGCTCTGGGCAGGGGCCTGTCCTGGGCAGCCCGAGCCAGGCGTCAGGGCCCTACGGCTGGGAGCCCAATGGGGAGCAGCGGGGAGCACAGCACCCCACTTTAGGGATGGGAAAGCTGCAGGCCGGGAGCTGGCCCTGGGCGGGGCCTGTGGCCCCCCACCCTGGTGGGGGGTGCTCCCCGTGGAGGCCCGGGCCCGCCCCGCCTGCCCTGCCCCCGCATCTGGGCGAGGAGGCCATGTGGCTGTCCAGCTGGGCCGGTGACCGGTGCCGAGCACACGGGGGGCGGGGGGGGGGGAGCCGGGCCCGGCCTTGGGGCCCTCTGGGCGCCCACCCCTCACCAGGCACTGGAGACCCTTTCCCTGGGGGGCTCCCCCTCTGGCACTGAGGTCAGCGGCAGGAGGCCCTCCCACCAGGCTCTTGGGCTCGTCCCTGCTTGCTGGGCCCTTTCTGGACAGCGGGCGCGGCGGCCACTGGGGCGCAGGGCTCCCTCGGAGCCAGGCCTGGGAGCCCGCGAGGGCCCGCGTCCTTCCTGACGTTTTCTACTGGACAGTGGCCAGGCCGCGTCAGAGCCCCTGCAGCTTCCCAGGGCTGAGCCCTGCAGCCTGAGGGGGGGTCCCCAAACTGCAGGGACTGTCTCCCAGTGACGGCCACCCCTCGGGGCGCCTGACTCTCCAGGGGCCTGGGGGACCCCGAGGTGGGCCAGCCCGTGTCCTCTGCTCGTGGGGCTTGCACGTGTGCTCACGGCGGGCCCCACCCCGGCTCCTGCGGCCTCCCCCACCTGACACCGCGGCCGGGGCGGGCGGCGCGGAGCCCTGGGCCTGGGGCGCGCCGAGCCTGCGCCCAGCAAACAGGAAGCTGGGCCCCCCCCACATTGTGTTTGCCAAGGCGGGGTCCGGCCACTTCCACACAGGAAACCCAGGTTGGGCGGGGCTGGAAGAGCTCCGGGCAGCCGAGGAGCGGGTGCTTCCTGCTGGCCAGCGGCCAGCGCGTCCAGGCGCCCAACCCAGGTCCAGGCAGTCCGCTCCCAGCGTCTGGCTGGCCGAGGCCTGCAGGGGGCCGGGGGCAAGGGGGTGGACCTGGCCTCCACGCAGACTGCCAGAGGGTCCTGCCAAACACCTGCACACCCCGAAAGCCCCCTCAGCTGTCTCAGCCAAGCGGGGCCTGTGGATGGGCCTCCTCTCCCCTCGCCCCTGCCCCTGTCCCCACTGAGTCAACCCCAGGGACAGGGACAGAACTGCATTGTGGGGGCCCTGGCTACCCCAACCTTCGTCTTTGTTAGCCAAGTCGTCTTTATTTTTTAAAGATTTATTTATTTTTGCATACAAGCTGGGGTGCAGGCCAGAGGCGTGGGGCGGTGAGAGGGGAACCAGAGACAGAGTGGGGAGCAGAACAGCGGATCCACTGATATCCACTACTGAGGGGAGCAGCGGGGAGGCAGGAGAGGTCTGCCGCGCCCTGTGGGAATCTCCCCCGCCGGGCTTCGAACTCGCGTCGCCGCTGCCGACAGCGCCACAGTGCAGCGCCCAACCGCTGCGCCACGGGGGAGGCCCCCCAAGTCGTCTTTAAAAGCGAGTGCTCAGGTTTACGGATCCACTCTGAAGGCTGCTCAGGCCCTCTGCCACACCCCGCACCACCCCGAAATATCAGCATCTGGGGGGGGGAGCAGCCACGCCCACGCCGCTTCTCGCCCCCAGGCTTCTCTGTGGCCAGGGCGCCCCGCCCTTCGCTGGCTGCACGCAGGACCTCGGGTCCTGCCGGGCGGTGTGCAGTGGACGGTGGCGCGGGCCACGGCGCTGCCCCTGAGAAGACTGGAGGCGGGGCCGCGGCCTGAGGGGTGCGGCGGGGGGGCGGGGCCGCGGCCTCAGGGGTGCGGTGGGGGGGCGGGGCCGCAGCCTCAGGGGTGCGGCGGGCGCCTTCTCCCGCCTCCCTCAGACCAGCCTGCTCCCCGCTGTGTGGGGGCGCCCGGATCTCCCTGGGGCCTGGGGGCTGTGGTGTTTCCTTCCAGAGACCCCCCTCTCAGCGCGGCTGTGGCTCCCAGCGCTGTGCGCAGAGCCTGGGGGCCTGCCCACCCCGCCCCCCCCCCCCCCCCCCGCAGGGCCTGGGTGGGCTCAGCGGGCCCTGGTGTCAGGCCTGCGGTGCGGAGTCAGCCCCTCTCCTGGTTGGCAGAGACCGGCCCGGGGGGGTTGCCAGGGGCGGCCCCCTGCTCCCTGGGGGCCTGTCACCCCGGGCCTGACCCAGAACTGGGCTCCTGACCCACCATTCTCTGGCCCTGGCCCCGGGAGCTGGCCCCGGAGCTGGGCTGGCCCCAGGAGCTGCAGGCAGGCCTGGCGGCCGTGGGGGGCAGCGGCCCTGTGGGGTGCTCTCAGCCCGGCCACAGGCGCTTCTGGGGGCCTCAGGCCCGGGTGCCCTGTCCCACGTGGCCCGGCGCCCGCCAAGGGCGCCCTGGCTGCCCTTGGGCGAGACCCCCTCTCGAGCCAGCTGCGCCCCTCTGGACTCCGAGGCCCGCCGCCGGGCCCTTCATGCCGCAGGCTGGCTTGGAGCAGGGGGGGCTGGGTGCTGGGCCCCACCCTGTGCTGCCACCTCCCTGCCTGCCCGGGGCCACCCTGTGCTGGGGTGTGGGCTGCTGGGAGCCAGCAAGCGGAGGCACAGCGGCTTCTCACCGAGGGTGACAATGTATGGGGTGCGAACAGGCCTGCAGCCATCAGACTTGCAAATGGGCCAGGCGGGTGCAGGGCGGGGAGGTGGGCGGGGGCGGGGGCGGGCGCGGGGCTGGGGCTGGTGGGGGATGGGTGCAGCCCGGTGTAGGCACACCCAGCTGCCCTCCCGGCCCCGCCCCCGGCCCCGCCCCCGGCCCCGCCCCCGGCCCAGGGCAAGGCTGGGCACCCAGGGCTGCTCTGGGCAGGGCCGGGGCAGTGGGGTGCGCTCAGCCCCCTGTCTTCTCAGCCTGGCCCGGCAGGCGGCTTCTGGGTACTCCCGGGGCCCTTCCCCCGCTGTGGGTGCCCTCTTCCTGCCCTTGGGTGAGACCCCCTCACCTGCCCCGCCACGCCCCCTCTGGACTCCGAGGCCCCCCGACTCCGGGTCCGCGACCCCGTGCTCCCCTCGCGCCCCACATCTGCGGCGCCCCTCACACCCCGCTCACGGCGCTCCCTGAGAGCCCCGTCCTGGGGCTGACCCGGCACCCCCACCCCCAGCCGTGGGTCCCCCAGCTCCCAGGCGCCCAGGCGTCGGGCAGGACCCAGGCCTCTGTGTGGGGTGCCGGCGTGGGGGAGGGCGTCTCTGGGGACCCCTCATTCACATGCAGGGTCCCCTGAAGACGGAGACGGCACGTCGGGGGCCGGGTGCTCCCGGTGCTGGCTGGCTGGCTGGCTGTGTCCCGGGCCCTGCCGCGGCCAGCCTTGCCGGGTGACACTTGCCCGGGCGGTGAGTGGCCAGTGGGCAGGGAGGGGCGGGGCCTCCCAGGGCCCCGAGGCAGGGCCTCACTGGTGCTTGAAGCCCCGCCCGCAGTTCTGGGCCCCCAAGCGCCACCCCACATGGCATGGACCCAGCAGTGGGGGCCCAGGCAGGAGCTCAGGGTCGGGGGCAGCGGGTGAGCCTCTGGGCAGGGCTGTGCCCACAGTCTCTGGACGGAGACGGCAGGCGCAAGGCCGGTCCGCAGGGGGCCGTCGAGGCGGAGAGCCCCCTGCCCGGCCACGCCCCCCACCGCACCCGAGGCTGCGCCGTCCCGAGGCAGGGTGGCCTGGAGATGCGCTGGAGGACAGGATGCACCGTGTTTCTGCAGGGACTAGGCGCCGGCGGGCAGCCAGCCCAGCGTGGGAGGGACCCCACGGCGGCCCGGCGCTCTTGCGGGCGGGGCAGTGTGGGGGCATGGCCCGACAGCGGGAGCACGCCCCAGAGCCCTGACCGGTGCCCAGAGCGCGCTCGGGTGGACTGGAGGTGCTGGCTGCTTCGGGGTGCCCAGGCTGGAGAGTGGAGACGCTGGGGGTCTCGGGGCGGCTCTGACTAGCACCTCCTCTGCGAAGCAGGGGGCTCCTCCCGGCCTCATCCAGGCTGTCCTGTCCATCTCCTATCCTCTGTGTGACAGCGGCGGCCGCCCAGCACCCCCGCCAGTGCCCGCCCCAGCCCGCCTGGACCTCCTGCCGCTCCGGGGATCCGGCAGGCTCTGAGCTGGGGGACACTCGCCGCTCCTCTGGCTGACCCCAGGAGCCGGCCGCCCTGGCCTGCCCCGCTGCGCCGAGATTCAGCACTCAGCGCAGACATCCGGCGTCCGGGCGCACGCTCGGGGGGTGGGGGTGGGGGCCTGCGCCGTGGTGTACAGGCCGCGCGTGGTGTGCAGGCCGGAGCGCCGGGGCTGGCCCCTGCGGAGACTGTAGGGGGCACTCTGCCCGGGTCGCTGACCGCTCTCGTGTGTGGCCAGCAGCCCCGCCTCCAGAGGCGAGTCCCGGCCGACTTCTGCCGCCCCGGCCAGGTCAGCCCAGCCCCGAGCCCGAGTCAGGCCAGAGAGGGGCGCCCCAGTGAGCCCTGTCAGCTCTGCCCACGGAGGGCCAGGACTGGCTGCCATTTCCGTTTTGGGCGGACCCACCCCGCTCCCCAAAGGGGCCCAAGGGTGGCCGTGGGCCAGACCCCCGCAGGCCTCCTGAGCCGCGCTGGGGTCCGGTCACCGAGGACTGGCACTCTGGGGGGCGTCAGGCACACGGGCTGCTCTCCGGGTCTCCGGGCGCAGGGGCTGGTGTGCTTGGGGCAGGCGAGTGTCCAGGGAGCACCGGGCACTTTTCAGCACAAGGGACGCGGCTCCGGGCAGCCCGTGGCCGGAGCAGCGGGACCGGCGGGCCCCTCACAGGCAGGGCAGCTGTGGGGGGCTCCACGTGGGCACCGCCCTGGTCCCAGCTGCAGGTGTTGGGGCTGTGGCCCCTTCTTGGCTGGGCCCCAACCCAGGCCAGGGTCCTAGGCCTGGGGGTCTGGGGGTGGCTGAGCTCACTGGGGCCCCTTGGCAGAGACGCTGAGCCCAGCCCCTTCTGGGGAGATTTTTCGGGGAGCCGTGGGGAGCTGTGCCCGCACGTCGGGGTGGCCGTGCCGTCCAGGCAGACACTCCCCAGTTGCCTCCGCCCCGGGCCAGCTCGAGCAGCGCCCCAGCCCCGTGCCCGCGCCCGCAGCAGGCGCTGCATTAATTATTGACGCCTCCCCACCTGCAGTTAAAATTCATGGTCCAGCCTCTCTGCAAATATTGATTCTGAACCAAGCTGATGTTTTCCCCTTAACATTATTATAATGAGGGATAAAAATCAAATTGCCTTCACTGAAACTCAATCACTCTTCTGTGCCATCCCTCATCGATCTTTCTTTCCCCAGGTTTTACCATAAATTATTCTATTCAATTAAGTAAACTCACACATAATGGCGTTTCGCAAACTGAATAATTTATTGACTGTGTTTGGCAAACGGCTGGTGGGAGGGAGGGGCTTGGTCTCTGCTGTCCCCGGGCTGTAGGGGTATGTGGAGGCCGTTTGGGGCCCCGGGGAACCTCTGCCTCTCCCAGGGCTCCGTGGGGGGGGGGCGGGGGGGGCGAGGCCTCTGCGGAGGCTGCTGGACTGGGGTTCAAGAGAGGGGTGGGGTGGGCCAGAGCGGGGCTGGGGGCTGGCGGCCAGGCTGAGTCAGAGAGAGCAGCCCCTGCCGTCCCCCACCCAGCCAGCCTTAGACTCACTTCCCATCTGCCCTTACGGGGGCGCCACGCAGACCCCAGACCGAGTGTGCGGCCATGGCTGCCCGACCGCCCAGCACCCAGCTCTGCCCCACCCGCCTCTGAGCCTGCTTCTGGCCGTGAGGTGGGAACGGGCCCCCTCAGGGCCCCAGGCCAGAGAGGCAGAGGCAGAGAGTGCGTGGGGGGCGGCTCGGAGGAGGGGGCTGGCGCGGGCAGGGTGGGGAGGGGCTGGTTGGGTGCACAAAGGGCAGCAGAGGGGGCTTGGCCTTCTGGGGGACACCTGCTCACTCAGTTTCCCACCTGGAAGGCCAAATCCTACAGACTGGCATTGAGGCCACCTGCCGGGCCCCGGGCTGCAACCTGAGGGCACTGTGGGCAGTCTCAGTGTTCCCTGCTGTGGCTGGGGTGTGCATTGGGGTCATTCAGGTTCATCCCCCCTAGAGCCAGAGAATACCCAGGAGGGCGGGAAGAGTCCAGGGGGCAGGGCCCTGGCTCCACGGGGAGGGCCCCACAGTGGAAGCCCCAGAGCTGACCTCAGCATGGTCCCGGGGGGCTCTCCCTGCCTGAGGGAACCCACAGTGGGAGACCTCAGGGCCAAAGGGGAGGAGTGAGTGAGAGTGAGAGTGAGAGTGAGTGAGAGTGAGTGGGAGTGAGAGTGAGAGTGGGTGAGAGAGTGGGTGAAAGTGAGTGAGAGTGAAAGTGAGAGTGAGTGGGAGTGAGAGTGGGTGAGAGTGAGAGTGAGTGAGAGTGAGTGGGAGTGAGAGTGAGAGTGGGTGAGAGTGAGAGTGAGTGGGAGTGGGAGTGAGGGGGGCAGGGAGGGAGTGGGGCAAGACTGGTGCTTTTCTTCTCCCCTGATTCTGGGAACCCAGAGAAGTTGGGGGTCGGGAGCCTCCAAGCAGGGCTGTGGCGTGGCCCCGGCAGCAGGTGCCTGTGGGCACCGTGGGAGCAGGTCTGGCAGGAAGGCGCAGAGACCCTGGCGCTGGCCGCCGCAGGCGCCCCTCTCCAAGGCAGGGGTGCCGGCCCTGAGCTCAGAGGGCGGGAGCAGCTGTGAGCTCCCACTGGTGTTCTGGGGCGGCCTGGGCCCTGTCCTGAGGCACAGGGGAGCAGGGAGGGCCGGGAGGGGCCCACGGCTCAGCAGGGGACCGGCCAGCCCTGCCCAGCACATGGGGGCAGGGCCTGCACAGAGCTGCCTGGTCAGGGAGCTCACTTAGTCAGTTTTCCAGCCGGGAGCTTCCAGCCCAGGAGCCAAGCTCCGGCACCTCACTGGAAAATTTGCATTTGGAGAGGCGCGGGGTGGAGAGGGTGCCAGAGGGTGGGGTCCCAAACCCCCCTCCCTCGTTAGCTGGGGTTCTACCAACAGCTCTGGACTGACAGGGCTCCAGGGGAGTGGGGCCCTCGGCATGAGGGAGGTGGCATGGGCACTGGCGCGCCGGCCCTCGGAGGCCCCCTCCCTGCCCATCTGCCCGTGGGCGGCCTGTGCCACAGAAGCGGGGGGCTGTGAGCCCTGTGCAGGTGGGCGGCGGGCCCCTCTCCCCAGCCCTGGCCCTCTACCCGAGCGCCCGGCTGAGCCCTTGACCTCCCGCGCCTGCACCCCTCCCTCGCTCGGTCGCCCGCCTGCCGCCCGCCCAGACCCAGCTGTGGGGTGGGGGCTGCGGCACCACAGCCGGGAGCCCCAACAAAAGCACGGGGTCCCAGGCTGCAGGGCCCTCCGTGGGCGCGCGGCTGCGGGGCGCCCTGCTCTCCGCACAGACCCGGCCGGTGACGAGGCCCAGCTGGCCCCTTGGCACATGCCGGCCTCTCTCCAGGTGCGACTACCTGCCGAGGGCCTGGGTCAGGGGCTCAGGTGCAGCTCTGGGGGCCACAGGGCAGCTCCCAGCCCTGAGAGGGCCCCGGGCTGCTGCCCGCCCTGCCCGCTGCGGCACCGAGAGGCCTCCTCTGGGAGCCGGCCCCTCCTCCGCGAAGGCCGCTGCTCTCCTGGAGCACTGGCCTGGCCGGGCCCCTCGGGCAGCCCCTGCCCGAGGCCATGGGCTGTGTCGGTGCCGACCCGCCCCCAGTGGGCCTTCTCCTGGGCCAGTGGCCAGGGCCAGCAGATGGCCACGTGCCTGAGAGGCCGACCCTGTGGATGGGTGGGGGGCAGCTGAACAGCTGGAGCCTGGCAGAGCTGGACGGGCCATGGGCCTGAGACTCTGGTCTTAGTCAGGGCCCCTGTGGCCACTCCTCGCTTGAACGGGCAACGGCCAGCTGGAGGGGGACACAGGCCTGGAGGCAGCGGGTGAGGAGGGCCTGGCAGGGAGCTGCCCAGTGGCCGCAGGCCCGCACTGCTAGGGAGGGCTGGACAGCGTCAGGTGACACTGGGCAGGACCTAGGGCCTGGGGGCGGGCAGCGAGCCTGGCCTGGCCTCCCTCGGTGGTCAGCCTGTGCGCGGCTGTGAGTGTCTGGCTGGGGCTTGGGGCGGCCCCCAGATGGCCCAGGCTGGACCCCCAGGCCGGGGATTAAGTTGCCCAGGGCCACAGGACCCAGCCAAGGCGTTAAGTGAATTTTACTGTGGATCGATCACACCGTGGCTTCCGGGCTGGCTGGGGGCCGACCCCTTCTTCTCACTGGGGGGCGCCTGGTAAGGGGGCCCCTAATCTCTGCCTGGCTTTTGTTCTGGGGGGCGGTGCGCAGCCTGGGAGGTGATTCAGGGGACTGCCGGCCGGAAGCTTCATCAAAGAAAAATGGGCCCTGGCCGTCGGTCCTCTGGTTTCCATTAAGTCCTGTTCGTCTCCATTTCACGAAATGGTCTCTAATCCTATTTGGGGCCTGCCTGGGAGCCGCAGATAAAACCAGGACGCCGCTTTGGGGAGCGGGGCGCGGCGGCCTCTTCCCCGGAGACGACACACGGCTCCTTCGGCGCCGGCTCCGGGGTTTGGCGCGTCCGGGGGTCTTGCCGCAGAGCCAGGTAGGGCCCCCTCTGCTAACTATTAGAGACAGATTAAATTTAAAAGAGATTTAATTTGTCAGCTTGTCGCGAGCGCTAATGGAGGATGAATTACGCGTGAGAGGGATCGAGGCGCCTTTGTCTCGCCGCGCGGGGCTGCCGGCGGAGCGCGATTAATGGTCCGGCGTCTCTCGCTCTGCCCGCAGCCGCCGCCTGCGCCGGGACGTCCATCTCCTCTGGGGACGCCCACTCAGGCGCCGCCGCGCTGCCCATGCCGCTGGGGCCGCTCCCTGCGGAGACCCCGCTCGGAGACCCCGCTCGGAGACCCCGCGGCCGGCTCCCGCGGCGATGCGGCCGGCTGCGCCCCTGGAGCACGCACACGCGTGTGCACGCGCCAGCACAGGGCGCAGGCGCCGGCGTGTGTCCGCTGGTGTGTGCGCGTGCAGAGTGCCCAGCACGCGTGGCCTGCGGCCTGTGTGCGTGTGTGCATGCTGCACGCTCCGGGGCGGGGCTCTTCGTCTGGCTGGGCTCCGGGTGCCCCGAGAGGGCCCAGGCAGTGGGGTCCGGCAGGAGAAGCTGGCGCCAGTGCCCCGAGCGTGGACGGCTCCTGAGGCCCCTCAGACTCCTGGGGGAGCTGGCCGGCCGCCACGGCAGCGTGGCCGAGCTCTGGGCAGAGGGCAGGCCCCGCGGGCGTCCTCATCAGCCGGCTGGCGTGGGGGCTTCCGAGGGGAGCCGCGACCAGGAGCTGGGGCTGGGCCCTTTCCGGGTGTCCTTGTCCTCACCCAACTCCCCAAAGCAGAGTCTGCCGTGAAGCTCTGGGCCATCTTGGGCAGCCGCCCTGGCAGTGTGGGGACAGCGTGCTGCAGGCCTGGCCCGGCCTCGGTCTCCCCAGGACAGCGAGTGTCCGCGCCCGGGACAGCTCTGCCGGGTGGGGGCCCCGTGGCTGTGCAGTGCAGATGCACCCAGGCCCGACCTGTGCGGGCCCCCAGGACAGGGCACGGCCCACCCGGCTCTCGCCCCCGAACGCCGTGTGGGTGGCCCCGGGACCCGCCTCGTCTTGGGCCTGCCAATTAGAGCTTCTTAGCGGGCCTGGCCGCCAGCACCTGGGCGCCCTCCAGGGACAGGATTAGGGGCCCAAGCCCAGTCTCGTCTTTGCGGGGATCAGCCTTGTATCCTGGTGCAGGGCCTGTCTGCTCCCCGAGCCTCGAATTACAGTCCCCGGGGAAAGAGAGGAATGAGTGTGGGGGCCCTGACTCCCCTGCTCCTGGCTGTGCCCCGACTGGGCAGCTGCAGGCCCGTGGCGGAACAGAGGCCTGGCCGCGCCCCGGGCCTGCGGTCCCCAGCTGTGGGGCTGGGCGGCAGCTGGCCCAAGTGTCCACCCCTCTGGTGGGGGCTGGGGGGCTGCCCCTACCGGAAGGGGCCCCGGCAGGCCCAGGGCAGTCCCGCACTCACCCCACCTGTGCTGCCCGATGGACGCCCTCAGCCACTGACCCTGGGCCTGCGATGGCCCTCGGGCCCGCCCCTGGCTGCCCAGGAGCCTGAGGCTGGGTGTGGAAGGAGCGCCTGGGCCGCCCGGGGCTAGTGTCTCAGTGGGCGGGAGTCTGAGCGGCCCCCGAGAGCCACAGCCGGTCGTCACCCACATTTCCTTCTCAGCCCCCCGCCGCGCCCCCAAGCTCAGCCCCCTGCCAGCTGTAAAGCAGCGACTTGGAGTGTCCTAGGGGCCGTGTATGGGAGCGGGCATGGCCCGGGCCCCTCCCTACCCCCGTGTGCCCTGCCCGGCAGCCGGCGGCCAGGCGAGGCTCCTGACCGGCCCGAGCTCTCCAGGAGCAGGTGACCCCGCAGCCGCCCCTCTTCCAGTGGCCGTCCTGGGGTGCTGGGTGCCCCCCACATGGAGGCAGCTGTTGAGCAGCCGCTGAGTGTGGCCTGTCGGGCTTTTATGGAGCCGGTTCCCGCAGAGGAGGGGCTGGTGCCGCGGTGATGGACGGGCAGTGGCTGTCACCTCCCACTGTGGGACAAGCTGGTGTGGTCCCAGGCAGAGGGCGAGGTGCCCCAGGGCGTGCGGGGGCGTGCAGGACGGCCGCGGGGAGCCTGGACAGCCCCTGACGCCAGCCCCGGGGGGGGCCTCACAGAGTGGCAGGCCGTGGCACGATCTGGACCGGAGGGGCTGCTCTCCCCAGCAGGACCGGGAGGCCGCACTGCGTCTCCCCCGCGCCCGCCTGCCTCAGGGCGGAGCTGGCCCCGCTGTCCACCTGTGCCGCCAGGCCCGGCTGCAGGGCTGCTGGGGGCCCCCACCGGCGGTCAGTCCGAAGCCCACTGCTCAGGAGCCGCTTTGACCAGCCCAGTCCAGCCGGGTCCAGCCTGGTCCAGCGAGTGCCACCAGGTCCAGCCCAGCCCAGACTGGTCCAGCTGGGTCTGGCCTGGTCCAGCCAGTCTGCTGGGTCTGCTGGTTCCAGCCCAGTCCAGCAGGGTCTAGCTGGTTCTGCCCTGTCCGCCGAGTCCAGCCCGTCCAGCAGGTCCAGCAAGAGAGGCGCTGGGAGTTTGTCAGAGGGCTGCAGCTGGAGGGGCCAAGCGTGTGTGTGGCCCCTGGCAGGGGCAGCGTGGGCCTTCCCGTCCCCAAGGCACCCCTCAGGGCCGGGCAGACGAGCGCGCGTCCCACCTCCCGGCCCCGTAGCACTGCCCCGCTGCTGTTTCTCGGGGGTCTCCATCCCGGCCCCAAGGGGCAGCAGATCGGGGGTCCCAAGAGGCAGGGGGGTGGAGGGCGATGGGAGCATCAGCCAGGCTGGAGGAGGGGCACTGGCCGGCACCTGGGGAGCCCGTGAGGGGCCCGGGGACCCCGTCCGGCCAGCACCGGGGATGGCGAGCAGGCAGGCCTGGACCCCTCCCTTGGATTTAACCCCACCTCCTGCCGAGGTGTTGGGGCGTCTCCCCAGGGGCTGACTGCGGCCCGGGGTCACGCCCAGGGGTCACGGACACAGGTGCCCAGGGATGCTCCCCACGGTGCCGCCCCCGGCCAGGCAGGCCCCAGAGGCTTGTGAGGGCCTCTCCCTGGACGGGGCTCGGAGACGGACGGGTCAGCCGGAAGAAGAGCCGGGAGGCAGGATACGTCCCCCAGCCCGTACCCCTGGGGCTCACCTGATGGGAAGGTGTCAGGGCGCGGCAGGGGTGCGGCCGGGGGCCCGGGGCAGGCAGCGAGTGGCCCTCCGTCCTGCCAGGCCCAGGGAGTCCTGACTGTCCCCGCACTCGCAAACTGCCCGTGCAGCGGGGGGGCATCGCCCCCCTGCCTCGGTGTCTCATTTGTGGAGGGGCTGCTCTAGGCCCCCACTATCAGTTGGGGCCCCCCAGAAGTGTGCCCTAAGAGGCGCGGCTGGCCGGGCGGGGGGTGAAGCCCCGGAGCCAGGCGAGAGGCTGGGGGGTCCCAGGCCCGTGGCAGTGGTACTAATGCCGGCGTGGACCTTCAGACCGGCTCGGGCCCAGGGCGTCCTGCACGGCGGCTCTGGCCGGGGCGGCCATGGGACGGGCAGTGGGCAGGTGGGCTGCTGGGCCCTGCCGGCTCGTTGAAAGCCAGCACGTCCAGGGCCGGCGGTGGGGTCGGGGCTGGTCAAGTGAAGAGGAGGTGCTGCGGTAGGGCGGGGTCAAGTCTCCCCAGGGGCAGCCGGCCCTGCTGTCAGGCGCCCCCTGCTGCCCGCGGCCTCTCCTCTGCGTGTCTGCCCCTCTCTGCCGTCCTTTTGAGGGCCCGTCTCGTGGGCGCTGCTTCCGGGGCCTGCCTGAGGGCCGGCGGGGCCTCGCGGGCTGCTCCGCGCTGTGTTAATTACTCCCTCGGCAAGAGCGGCGGGTGGGGTGGTCTCCGCAGGGCGGGCCGGGTGGGGAGTGCGGGGAGGGCTGGTGGGAAATGTGGCCTCCCGGCGCCTCGCCGTCCAGCTGGGACGGCCTCTGAACACCTAGAAGTGGACCGGAAGGTGTGCCGGGCAGCTGGCGGGCACTGACCCCACCTGTGGACAGAGGCGGGGCCGAGCCGGACAGCAGCACCTGCCCCGCCCGGGGCCTGGCCACATCCGCCCCTGGAGCCTCGCGTACCGCCAGCTCCCGCCGCGGGGGACAAGGGCGCTGGGCCCCACTCTGGGGCCAAATGTGGGCCGGCCGCCAGCCTTAGGCCTCTTATGGGGGGGCGGTGCAGGGCCAGGGCCCTCCCAAGGGCCGACCAGCCCCTCCCCTGCCCGGTCTGCGGAGAGCGCGGGCCGGGCGGGGCATGTGCTGGCCTCCCAGCCAGCGCCGGCCAGCCCCCGGTCTCAGCGCCCCCAGGCCAGCAGAGCGGGGTGGGGGGGCTCGTGAGCGACAAGACACATCGGGGAGTGTGGGGGCCCGCCGTGCGTCCTGGCTCCGCCCACCCCTTGGCTGCGGTGTTGGGGTGGACTGGACTGGGGCGTCCTCGGACTGGACGGCCCTCGGAGCATCCCGGACCCAGAGGCGGCGCCGAGGGGGCTGAGGGAGGGGGAGGGGAGGGAGGTGTGGGTTCAGGGCTGAGGGCCTGGAGGGGGGACTGCGCCCCCACGGGAAAGGAGGCAAATGGCTGCTTCGCTGTTGCCCCAGTTCTCAGACACAGGTTTAGGGGTCCGCCTACACCTGGACGAGACCCCAGAGGACCGGCTTCAGGTCACGCTGGAGCAGTGGCGGCTTCTCCAGTCAGCAGGGGCAGGAGCTCAGGGTCTGGCCATCCCGCCCTGGGGGGCTGGGGTCAGAGGCACCCCTCTGCCCCCTGGCTCTGCTCCAGCGCAAAGGCCCTGCCCCCAGCTGTGAGCGTGGGCGGGGAGCTGACTGGCCCCACAGGGCAGATCTGTGGGACTCAGGCAGAAGGAACCAAGCGGCGGGCGTGGAGGCAGAGGGCAGATGGGGGGCGGGGGCGGGGCAAGGGCCGCCAACCTGCTGGCCCCATGGCTCTGAGGGGACCACACACCCGCTGCCCCGCCCCCGAAGGCCCCGCCCCGAAGGCCCCGCCCACGGCCCCGACTGGGCCCGCCCCGACAGCCCCCCCACGGCCCCACCCACCCCTGCCGCCCCTCCCGGCGCAGAACCTGGTCCGGAGACACAATCCACGGTGACCTCGGGCTCTGCCCTGGGGCTTCCTGGCCCACACAGGTCTCATCTGGTTTTTTTTTTTTAAGATTTATTTATTTTATGCATACAAGCTGGGGTGCAGGCCAGAGGCGTGGGGCAGGAGAGGGTTCACCAGAGACAGGGCGGGGAGCAGAACAGGCAGATGGACAGAAACACACTGCTGAGGGGGCAGCGGGGAGACAGGAGGGTCTGCTGGGCCGGGCCCCAGGCCCAAGGGCAGGTTGCACTTGGGGCAGGCCCTAGCCCTGGCCGCCTGGCCGAGCCCCACGGCTGAGGTAGACGGGCCGAGCTGCGGCCGCGCACCCCTGGGCGACCCGGAGTGTGACCACAGGCCACAGATGCCTCGGGCCGGGGCAGCTCTGGGCAGGGGCCCCTCGGCGTCCAGGGCCCTTCTGCTGACCGGGTGTGCCCGCTGTCCACCGTGGCTGCCTGGTGGGAACCCGGGGCTGCCCGGCACACTGGCTGGTGTGGGGCGAGGACAAGGCTCACCCAAGGCTGCCGTGGGCACCACCAGCCGGCCAGGGCTTGTTCGCACGGCTGGGGGCTCCGGTGCACTGTGGCGTGGGACGGCTGCGTGTGGCCAGCGGCAGGAGAGGATGGCAAGGCCTGCCCACTCGGGCCCTCTCCACCGGGCTCCCAGCGGTGGGGAGGTTGGTGTCTCCGAAGGAAACTGAGGCCCGGCCGGGCCCCGCCCCCCTGCCTTCCGCCTCTCCCCGGCGGGTCCCGGCCTCCAGTGCTGCCGTCCAGTGCCGGGTCGTGGGTGCCCGCTGCCTCTCCCTGCCCGCCGGGCCGCAGCGGGGCAGAGGTGCCGGGTGCTGGTGTCCAGACGGCGGCGCAGGCCCAGGGCCTCCCAGGAGCCCCGTGGGGCAGTGACGCCGCGGCCGCGGCCTGGTGAGGGCGGTAGATGTCGGCGGGGCGGGGAGATCGATGAGGCTGGTCGATCGGCATCTTCCCTGGTTTGATTAAGGCGCTGTGGGGTGAGGTGGGGTGCCGGCGGCGGGGGCTTAGGGCCTTTCATGTTGTGGAGGGCAGGAGGGGCCAGGCGGTGGGCTTCGTCGGACGCCCAGGGAGTATTGATCGGTATTAGGAATGATAATGAGCCGATTCTGCGGGCTGGGAGGGCTTCACAGCTTGCGGGCGTCCCCCTACCCCGTCAGCAGCTGACACTCGCCTGGGCTGAGCCCTCGGCGGGCCGTGGGGACCCCTGGCGGGAGCCTGGAAAAAGGCCTGACCAGCCCCCAGCGGCCCCACTGCGCGTGCGGGGAGAGGACACCTCTGGCCCTCCGAGACGCCGCTGCTGAGCGGTCAGCCTCAGGGATCCTCGGCGCTGGCCCCGCGTGGCAGCCACTCACTGCACGCTCGTGGCCCTCGGCTGGACGCCGGCGGACCGTCCGCACCACGGCTGCCCTCCGCACCAGGCCCCGCCACCCGGGAGGAAGGGGCAGCTTCCTTGCCGGCCAGAGCCCAGGTGGGCAGCCACCTGCACGGTCTGCCCAGGTGACCGAGAGGCCCTTCCGCTGTCGCCAGGCCAGAGCGGGGGGTGTTGGGCACCGCGGGGGCACGGCCGGGTCTGCGCACGCCCTGGGGGCCTGGGTGTCTTCACGCCTGTCCCCGGAGTGGCTTCGGGGTGCGGCATCCTGTGCGCCCAGGCCCAGGCTGTGCACCCCGCGGGCCCTGGCTGCTCGGGCAGAGGGCAGGCGTGAGGACAACAGCCACGCCCGGTGGCCGCTGGCCTGACTCCTGAGGCCCCGGGGCTGGTGGGGGGCAGGGGCCGCTGGGGACAGGAGCCGCGCGGCAGGGGCTGGGGCGCAGGAGGGTGGAGCCGGGCTGGGCAGGGCTGCGGGCGGCCCGAGGCTCCTGCTGGCCCTCGGTGAGGCGTGCGGCAGGCCCCCTGGGGCCTGGGCAGTGCGACCTGCGTCATTTCCTCTCTCGTGGACGCACTGGCCTTTGTGGACACTCTTGCCGCCAGAGTCACCGGCCCGGCCCCCCTTGGGCGGAGAGGAACCTGCTGCGGGGGGCGGCCCAGGTCCGGGGCGGGTGTGGGCAGCAGCCCCCGCCGGGCCCGCCCTGCCTCGGGGGCCATCTGGGATCCCCAGCCCTCCAGATGCCCTGCAGCGGACGTGGTGGTCCCGCTGGCCGGCGGTGGGCGTGGGCCCTGAGGATGGCTCCGCCCTCGCCGGCCGCCTCTGCCCCGCCCTGGGGTCCGCACTGAGAGGCGGCCGGGAGCGCGGGGCCGGGGCGCGGCTGGCCTGAGGCCCAGGCCAGCCCCAGGCCTGGCAGGCACACGTCCCTCAGGCCTCGCCTGCGGACACGCCGGGTCCTGCCGGGCCCGTGGCCGCCCCTCTGACAAGGGTCCCCGCCGGGAACCAGGACCCTGCGGCCTCGCCTACCACCCTCTCTGGGGCCCCTCGCCAAACACACCCGTTCTGGGCAGGGGCCGGGCTGGGCGCGGACAGGCTGCTGGGCAGGGCTGGCCCCCGAGGCTTCCCTCCAGGCTGGCGTGGCGGGCACGTCTCTGTCCCTGTCCAGGAGCCTGGGCCCGGGCTCTCCTGCGGGGCTCCGACTCTGCCGCCCGCTCCCCAGCGCCCGGACATGGCCTGGCCACGGCGACCAGCCGGCCACCGGCTGGCTGCGGGCAGGGCGTTCCTGCCCAGTGCTGGCTCCGGCCCCGCCCAGTAGCCCTGGAGGTCGCCGTGCCCGCGCCCCGTGGGAAAACTAGCTGTGGGTCGCTGCTGAGCGTGGTGCCCCGGCCAGAGCCCAAGCTGGCCCAGAGTCGGCCCCTGGGCCGCCAGGCAGCCCCATCACCAACGGCAGAAGGCTCGCCTGGGGGCATGGGCCCGCCGGACACCGTCGCGGGCGGACCCTCCACGTCCACCCGTCCGTCCTCCAGCCGCCCAGCCACCACCTGGCCAAATAGCCACCCCCCATCTGGCGTCCATTATCCACTGTCCATTTGCTCTCGCTTGCTCGTTCCCAGTGTTCACCAGGCTCCGTGAAGACGCCCCTCCCCCATCTCTGACAGGCGTCCCCAAAGCCAAGTGGCCCGTCCTCAGGCGTCCTCAGATGTCTAGCCCCCCAGAGTAGTGAGTGGGGTACCAGCTCCGGCCTGCCGAAGCCTGTCCCTGAGAGGGCCGGGGGCCTGCAGGAGGAGCTCAGGCCCGCGGGGCTCCAGCTGCTGCCGCCTTTCTTCTCTGTCCTTCCTCTCCCTCCCCATTAGCGCCGCTGCCCCACAGACCCTTAAAGCAGGCTCCAATTATCACGTCCTGCGCAGCCCGGCTCAATTTGCAGCAGCCCTTTGTCCGGCTGCTGACCGCCCACTAGCACGCGGCTCGGCAGTTAGCACCAGGGGCAGGGGCGCCGGCCGAGCGGTGCTGCTGCTTGGGGCCCAGCGCTGCGGCCGCCGGGTGGCTCAGCGGGTAGCCTGGGCGGTGGGCAGCGGAGGCGGCCCCCAGCCCTGCCCCCCAGAGGTGCGACCCAGTCTGGCGTGCGAGGGGCGGTGCCCTGAGTGGGTAGGGTCCAGCTGCACAGGCTGGAGGGCCCGGGCAGCTGTGCCTGTCTGCGGGCTGCCCCGTGCGGGGTGCGGCCCCCCGGCCCCGGGCCGGGCGGGGGTGGGCTGAGGCCCATGCTGCCAGGGCCGGGGGCCCAGTAGGGCTCCAGATGCTGGGTCTGCACAGGCAATTTCAGAATTAATCCCGGCAGCCCCCTGGGGCCGAGCGGACGTGCTCCTCGCTGCGGGGCCCAGCGCCCGCCCGGCCGGTGTGTCTGCACATCCCGCTCGCAGCTTAGCAGCTGGGCTGAGCGTCCCGCGGCCGCCCGGAGAGGCTGGGCCGACCTGTTCCCCCGCACGCTGGAGGCCGGGCCTGCTGGGTACATGTTTGTGTGTGTGTGTGCGCATGTGCGTTCATGTGTGTGTGTGTGCGCGAACTTGTGCGCACGCACGTGTGTATATGTGCACGTGTGTGCGTGTGTGTGCCTGCGCACGTGTGTGTGTGTGTCTGTGGGGGGGGGTGACACCGCCCGGTTATCAGCCGGGGGCGGGGGCAGCTAGTCCTCCAGGCTTGGACCTGACTTGAGGAAGGGGGTGGGTCGGGGTCTTCGCACCCTGTTTTGGGGTGGAGGAGGGTCAGAGCTGAGGGGCCCCAGGGCACAGGGCGCCCTCCGTGGAGCAGCTGGGAAACTGGGCAGGGCCGCCGGCAGGAAACCAGGTAAGGCGGCAGGCGAGGAGAGCGGGGCCTGGGTGCCTTTTCTTCATGAAGAGCCCCACGCCTGCCAGGCTGCTTGTGGGGAGGGTGCTGCGTGCCCCTCCCCCCTACCCCCCAGCCCATCCCTAAGATCCGCTCTCAGGATGCTCTCAGCCCCAGACAGCTGCGTTTCCCACTCAATCTGCTAAATTTATGCTTCTGGGAAGACAAACTTGGCCCGGCAGCGCGACACTCGCAGGAGGCGGGTGCGCGCCGGCCGCGGCCACGCGCAGAGCTGAGAGCCTCGGCCCATCGCGCCCTCGCCCTGCGGGGCCGCAGATGCCGGGGCCGGCGCGTGTCCTCAGGTTGCGCCGCCTGGCGCTGTGGGCGGCGTCCCTGCCGGGGGTCGTCCACGGGAGGCCTCCCCGTCCTGCCCATCTGCGGGCCACCCCGCTGCGAAGAAGCCGCGTGGACACCGGCCTGCGCAAACTGGGTCAAGGGCAAGCGTGTGTGGGGGCTGGAAGCGCTTCACCCGCAGACTCCGCCTTCCGCCGCCCGGCGCGGCGTTCCCACCACGGCCTGGCCCCCACCCCGCCCCGCGTTGCCCCGGCGCCTCTGTGCTTGGACCTGTGCTTCTGGGGGGACCCCGCCGACCCTCCCGCGGCTCACCCCAGCAGGTCCTGCACCCGCATGTCTCGCTGGGCTCTGGCCTTCCTGAGTGTTTCCTCCGGCATCAGAGCAGGCTCTCGCTGGCCCCAGTCTAAACCCGGGGGCCCTGGACCGCGGGCGCTGAGGGACACTGGGCCAGGGGCCCTGCATAAGTGGGGGCCCCGGTGGGGGGTCTCTGAAAAGCTGGGTGCCTTTGGACAGGAGGATCTCTTGGGAGAAGGGTAGCAGACGGGGCACCTGGGAATAGAAGCTCCTGGATTCAAGGGCGCAGGCGCCCCGGGGCAGGCAGGGTCAGGGGCCTTGGGGAGACCCTCCCCAGAGCTCTCATCTCCCTTCGGGCCCAGGATCCGTCCTTGTCACTTGTCATTCCTGCCGCTCGGCAGTCACTGCGGCCGCCCGGCGTGCTGGTGCCGAGGGCGCCCAGGAGAGCCGGCCGGCGAGGGCCCATCCCACAGAGCCCGCCGCCAGGAGCCCCGACTCAGCGGACACTGGTCACGTTAAATTTAAACTGAAATCTAACTAGACACTGTCAAAGTCAAATACAGTGGAATGAAATGGGGCTTCTGCTCTGCCGAGATGCAGCGTCATGGCCGGGGATCGCCCCTCCCGCCATAAGCAGGAAATGGGCAGAAGCACATGGAAGGTCAGACAGCGGAGTGCGGTGAAGCCTGGGGACCGGTGGGGAGCCCCACAGCCCGGGCCACAGGGCTGGAGAGGCGATCGGGCCCTGGAGGAGAAGCAGGGATGCAGGAGGGCCCTAGTAGTAGGGACAGAGGTGAGGAAGGAGACCAAGGCAGCGAGTCACAGGCCGGCATAACAGAGGAGAGCATGGAGCTCAGAGAGCGCTGGGACCCACGGGGCCTCTCTCAGGGCTCAGCGGAGCAGCGAGCAGGTCATTCAGGACAGGGCCTCCCCAGTGAGGGTAGGGACACCCCCAGCAGGGAAGGGCCAGGAGAAGCCAGCCTGGCGTTCAGGAAAAGCGCCTGCCCCCAGCAGTTTGTCTAGGACAACTCAGGATTCCTGGCTGCGGCCGTGAGGACCACCAGCCGATGGCACCACTGCAGCCTGCCTAAAAATCCTTACTAGCAGTACCCAAAGGATACCGAGATTTCCAAGTGATTTAACTTCATCTCAGACAAAGCTTGGGAATCCAGCATCCCACAAAATAAAATTCACAGCCTGGAATCCAATAAATTCACAAGCATGCAAAGAAGCAGGGAAACCCACCCATAATGGGGAGATAAATTGCTGAAACCAACCCAGAAGTGACACAGACGCCAGAATTTAGACAAATGCATGAGCACAGTTGTACAACTGGATCCCATATGTCCAAAAAGTTAAGCAGAGACCTGGAATACATAAAAGAGAACCCAGATTAAACTCCAAGAGATGAAAGTGACAACATCTGAGATAAAAATACAGACTATGATTGATGACATTAGGTACTGAAGAAGAGATGGTTAGCAGATTCAAGACAGCAACAGAAATGAATTGAAATGCAATGCAGAAAGAGGCAGCCATTTCTCTGCCCACCTGTGCCTATGCAGGTGCTTTCCTTTACCAACTCTGTCTCTCTGCAGGGCAGCGGCCTGCCTGTCTGCCCGTGACCTGCACCATGCAGGCCTCTGTTAGCAAACCTGTCCCTCAGTGGGGCAGCTCTTTCTGCCCACTTGTGTCCTTCACTTCCTTGCCCTAATAAACCTGTTCTGTAAGTAAAAAAAAAAAAAAAGAAAGAAAGAAAGAAATGCAATGCAGAAAGAGACTATTCTGGAGCTTTGGGGAATTTGAGGGGACCCACATATGTAGCTGAAGTGCCTGGGGGTCAGGAGAGAGAGGTAGGGTCGGGAAGCACAGGCAAATCGTGTTCACACGAGGAAAACCAGGAACTCTCAGATATAAGAGTCACGGAAACCCAAGTACCAGAATCATAGAAAACCTACGAAGAACATCACACCAGGCATAAAGACAGAATCTTAAAACCAGTCAGAAGTAAAAAGAAGATTCAGACATGGAGCCAAACTGAGGATGAGAACAAACTTGTGGAGAATTCAGCCAGAGGACAAAGTCCTGGAAGAAAAAAATCCCTCTATCTAGAATTCTATACCCAGTAGGAATATCTTTTAAAACAGTCTTTCATAAACATGCAAATGCTGAAAGAACTTCTCACCAGAAGACCTCATTATAGAATTGGAATAGGCAATCCTGCTTAAATTAAAAATAAAAAAGGCCATAAAGCCAAGTCTTAGAAATAATCATAAGTTAGAATTTTGTCTCTCAGCCACAGACAGTGGTTCTATGTAAGACTTTCACTTTAATTACCATGCTTTAGAAATAAAGCATAATTTTAGAATTTATAGCACCTAATAAATGTTTAAGTTCTTCTTTTTAACTTAAAAAAATAACATTTCAGGGAGTCCTTTAGGCAAAAGGAAGATGTACCAGATGGATATGGGGTCTGCACACATCCCAGGAAAGCATTGGAACTGGTGACTTTATAGATAAATATATAAGGTTGAGTTTTATTATTTGAATGTATTTAAAAGGTAATTGCTTATGCAAAAATGGTAAGGATGTAGTGTGGTATTTATGATATTTCAAATGTAAGCTGCATGAAAACAGCAGCACGGAGTTTTGGAGAGAAGTGGGGTGATGCTATTGTGATGCCATCGTGTTGGACATGGAGTGGGAGAGCAGCGCGTGAAGGTAGGCTGTGCAACTGCAAGCTGTACACCGTCAACCTCAAAGAAGCAATAAATTACAAAACAGAGTTTATAGGTCATACACTAGCAAAAAGAAAGTAAAATTGTGAAAACATATTTAATTAACCCAAAAGAAGACTGAAAAAGAGAACAATGAAAAACGGAACAAATAGAAAACAAATAAGATAATAGGTTTAAGCCTATCAAAAATACATTAAATGTAAATGACTTAAATATTCCAAGTAAGAAACAGAAATTGGACAAAGAAGCAAGACCCAACCACATACTGTCTATAAGAAATATACTTGAAATAATATAAAGATACAAATACGCTAAAAGTAAAAGAATTTGAAAAGATAGACCGTGCCGGCTCTGCTCAGGGGCTTCTGGTCTGACTGTATTAATGTCAGAGAAAGTGACTTCAGAGCCAGGAATAAAGCCTTTTTACAATGAAAAAGAGGTCAACTCATTAAGAGGAAGAAATGATCATAAATGTTTCTGCTCCCAGTAACACAACTGTGATATCCATAAAACAAAAACTAGCAGAACTTCGGGGAGAATTAAGCATTATAGCCAGCATTTCAATCCCTCTTTCTCAGTCATTGTCATGGCGAGCTGGCAGGAGATCGCTCAGGCTAGGACCCGGGAGGACAGAGTCCACGGGCATTTTTGAAACCTCCACCTGACCTCGAATGGCTGTTCCTCGACGGCACAGGAGCGTTCGGAGCAAGCCCAGGCCCCCGGCCGAGCTCCCCTCCTAGATAACAGAAAGAGGACCTGAGCCACCAAGTGTGTTGTCTGGCTGAATTCCACTCGAGATGGGGTATCTCTGGGAGTCCCCCGCATTTGGAAACGAAGCAATACATGTCTTAGCACCCCAGCAGTCAATGAAGAAATCAAAATGTATTCTGAACCGAATCCAGCTGAAAACAGCGAATCCCACTGAGAACACGTGGCTGCAGCTAGCGGGCTCCGCAGGGGGCAGAGCATGCAACACCCAGATCAGAGGAGGAGACACTCCAGGTCCACGCCCCCAGCACCCCCTTAAAGAAGCAGACAGACTGAAGAGTCAGGGGCGCCCGGTGAGGAAGAGGAAAGGCAGCGCAGGCTGGCGTGGAGCCGGGCAGCATCTGCAGAGCCCGGTGGCCAGGCCGGCGGGCACAGCTGGCGCCTGAGCCTCGGCTGCCTGATGGAGACAGAGGGTGCCGTGGTGGACACAGCGCCCTCGCCCCGGGTGGGGACCGGGACGCCGAAGCCCAGCCCACGGCAGCGAGGGGCGAGGGGACATCACCCGGCTCCACGCCAGGAAGCTCAGAGGAGGCGGCGGAGCGGACAAGCCCTCGGCAGGCGCAAAGCAGTAGGCCCGGCGGGCAGGGCCGGCCTGCGGGCCAGTGTCTGGGTTTAGAGCTTCCCCACTCCCCGGGGCTCCGGAGGAGGTGGCACTGCTCACCAGGGTGACTCAGACGGTGGCCCCGCAGGGACCCGGGGGGCGCCGTCGCTGCCCAGGGCTGGAGGCGCGGCCAGGCTGGGTCGGGCTGCTGAGGGGTGGACGGCACAGCCGCCGGGGACGCGCCGGCCGCCTCTGAAATGGCCAGATGCCCGCGTCCACCCCTGGGTCCCGAGCACACCTGTGCATGGAGAGGCGGCCGGGACACCAGCCCACCTGGACAAGACCTGGTGTCCATCGAGAACCGCGGGGAAAACAACCCAGGAGGCCCACGGGCGCCCCTCCCAGCAGGCCAAGCGGGAGACCTGGGGTGCCTGGGGGTGAATGCCCGTGTCCTGTCGACAGGCAGAATCCAGGCGTGGGCACACAGGAGCCCACTGAAGCTGACCACGGTGACGGGGGCAGTGCCCAGGGCTGGCGGGCGGGCGAAGCCGGGCTTGGCGGGAGGCCGGCCAGTGTCCACGTGCGGCCACCTCTGAGTGGCGACTTCACACCCACAGTTCAGGCCACGACAGCCCCGTAAAATGAGTGAAACTGCAGGTGGCAGCGCCGTCGGCGTGTCCTTGCGTGACGGCCACTGTGGCATGGCCCTGCCCGACAGCCGGCCAGACGCCGTCCCCCTCTTGGCGCCCGCTCAGCGCGGGGCCGGCGCCTGGCTGCTCCAGGAGGCTGGACTGGCGGCCACCGGGGGCTTTAATAGAGGCGGGCAGGCCTGGGGCCCTCGGGCACCACTTCTCAGCACTGGGGGGCCGACCGGCCACGGCACTCACTGCCCGTGGTTGGAGCTGCCCGCGTCCCGTGAGGAGCCCCCGGACAGCCCCTTAGGGACGGCGTGTGTGGACGGACACGGGCGGGCTGCTGAGGCGCCCGGGAGGAGGACGCTGGGCTCCCAGAGGGGGCAGCTCCTGTCCCATCTGGGCAGGGCACAGGGTGCTGGCCGTGCCAAGCAGCCACACAGTCAGGGCTCCGGGCAGCCGTGGACAGCAGAGGGGCTGTCCCGGGAGCCCATCAGTCTGTTCTTGGGGGATAGTGTGCCAGGGAGACCGTGGTCCCCTTGGAGGCAGAGAGAGGGCACAGGGAGCGCCAGGGGACGCGACTTTTGGGGTGATGAGCCGTGGGAGCAGGTCTCAGTGTCCCCCTCCCTCTGCGCCGCGCCCTGGCTTGCCCGAGTTGCCTGAAGGCGCAGCACGGAGCTAGGACCTTCAAGGAAGCTTCCTTAGGTAGCCAAGAGGCGTCATCTCTTCCCGTAACTACTTTAACTCACAAATATTTTCTAAGTTAGACCTGTAACTTTCTTAAGATATGCCTGCATGCGTAGCCTCTCCATGGCCTAAGACCCCATAACTGGGTCCAGGTGCCGAGCTGCTCCTTCGATAAGTACATTCTTGCCTGATCACGGGTTGGTGTCCTGGACAAAAACATTTACTCCCCCTCCCCTTACACTCCCCTGCCTGCTTCTGGGAATCAGCATAAGATGGCTTCTGCGATTAACCACTCCAGGGAGTTGGAATAAGATGGTTCCTTTGATCAGATTCTGGTTTCTAGGCAAAAAGGACATTACGCTATCGCCTTTTTAGGCTCCAGGCTCAGGGCAAAGGTTAATCATTATGTTTATACCTCATACCTTAGAAAATTTACCTTAAGCAAAAAAATATTTTCCCCAGAAACCACCTGATTGTAAACA